>VWPU01006547.1:0-104358 GCA_013398955.1 Callaeas wilsoni
AGGAAGGAAGGAAGGAAGAGCAAGAACAATTGAAAATTAATTACACCCTCAGGATAGAGAAACATCAAATGCCTCCTAGGGGAGATGAGGTTTAGTGCTGTACAGTGTGGTCAGAGTTGCCCATAGCCAGTGGCTCAGAGCACGTGGGTTCTCCCACAGGTGTTGTCAGCAAGGCCAGTGTGTGCAGTGGGGCATCCAGGCTGGTCCACTGTTCTCACCTCATGAAGCGTGAGCAGATTAGGCACACTGCTGCAGATCAATACTCCAGGCATTACTCCCTGTGCCTCCTGTGCCAGAGACCAGTTTTTCTCCCCAGATGCAACCTGACTGCACACGAAAACTTAGTTTTGAGCTGGAAATATCTGTTGTTCTGATGGTCATGACAGAAAACATCAAACCAACAATGTGGGTGCGCTTTTCTACTGCCTGGTACAGACTTAAAATAACTGTGTAAGTAAAAAGAAAATATAAATATTTCCTACTACTTTCAAGGCGATAAAGACAAGGACAAAGTGCCATGTGTTTCTCTGTGCTGAACATATCAACTGTATTCCCACACCTCTCCACAGAGCGACAAAGTACAGGTCTGTTTAAATTCAATAGCCCCTTCAGGAGGCTTGGGCTGCCATTCAGGTTGGGCTTAGGGACTGGAGTCTATTTTAAAGGTAGAAAGATGGTGATTATAAAAGGCCATAGGCAAGAAGAAACCCTCTCATAAAGATTACAGAAGGGTCACTTAGAGTCTGATAAACTTGAATGAAGAGCCAGAGGGATTTTTTTGTTAGACTTTAAAGTGCAGTGAGATTGAAGCTTTATGCCTTTAAAATAAAATAGTAGAAGAGAAGCACAAGACTTTACTTCGGTAGTTCAGGAAATATTAGTCTTGTAAAACAGAGTAGCTATAGGTTTCCTTAGTACTCTAAACAGCTCTTTTCACTTCCCTGGTGCAGCCTTCCTAGAAGACATTATCACTTACGAGTAAAGATCTGTATATCTGTATTTACGAAACACAGTATATCTAACATCTGATAATCTATAGAGAGTGCTAGCAGGAGGAGTCAAGTCATGCAGCTGACACTCAAGTTTGAATTTACACATATAATCTCTAGTCCCTGTTACCTCCTTTCTACAACGGGCAGGTGAAAAATGTTGTTCAACAGTCTAAGCACCTTGTGGGAAAGAATGCATAGTCAAATATTAATCTGTGCATATTGCCATTAAAGTGGCAAGATAGGGGTTGTCACTGGCTTAGAGTAAAATGTCTCTGGGAATGGAAACCCATATCAGCATCACTGGGGACCTGCAGAAGTACAGAGAACCAGATAAGGCCAAGCCACAAAAACCCGGTATGATTTGTGTCTGTGAACAATTTCTTGACTGAGGGAAGTGCAAGTACAAAACAACCATCACAAAGAACCTGAAGCCCAAAGGTTTGTGCCATGCTCTTCTGCTTACCCAGATCCATAACGGAAAAAAGGAGGAGGAGGTGAACATCTTTCAGTGCTCCAGGTAGGAAGATGGCAGTGGACCTGCTGTTTTGGCCCAAAGAGGAAAGGGTGAGAGCAGTCACGCTCCGAAGACAGAGAAGCCTCCATGACACAAGGTGTCAGGGATGGACCACCTGCCCCTGATTGCAATAGGGCTGGTCTCCAGAACAGCCCATGGTGAGACAGGTGCAAGACTAAGTAAGCACCTTTTGCAAGCTGAGTTGCTTATGATGGATGTAAATGTGGGTAGTTCATCCTCAGTGAGGCTGAATTGAAAACGTCATTCTTTTTCTAGGTTTTTGTTTGATAGAACAAATTTAGGCTGGAGAAGAGGGCCCCATCAGAAAACAGACTTTGTATGAAACAACTCCACAGCCTCTCTAAGGGGGACTGCAGAACATCCTTGCCCACTTCAGTTATGATCCGAGCTCTTAAGTCAGGACAGGCTTTTCAAACAACTGTGGCAGTCTGAGAAACCACAGCAGTGAAGGGGGGAGGGGAAGCAGCAACGGGGAGGAGTAGGAATTTTGGAAAAGAGAAGCAGCAAAGCAAGAACTAAAAGCAGGAGACAGATGGTATGAAGCTGTGTCAAAGGGGAAGTGGGAAGGCGCAAGAGGGGAATGTAGGAAGTGGGGACAGTTTGCAGCCTTGTCAGGCTGAAGCAAATTAATGCTTACCCTGGTGGGCACCCAATGCACAGAGAAAAGTTCTCATGGCCACTCAGGACTGCCTGAGAGAGAGGTCACGTCAAATAAATCATATCAGGGCCCAGCGTAATGAGAAGACATGCTGCGACCATGTCCTGTGTGTGCAAAGAAATGAGCCTTGTGCTGCCTCCATGAAAGAGTCCTCCCTGCTATTCTCTCTGTGCTAAAGGACATGCCTCCTGCTCAGCTCCTGCCCTCCTTTACAGGGCTGTGATGTGCAAGCATCATTTCTGAAAGAGCCCCCTTACCTTTTTTCCATCATCCTTGAGGAGGTAGAACACCATGGAAAGAGAGGGAGAGAGGTGATCCTCACTGCTTTGGATCCTTGTGGGGGAAAAACAGTATCATGTATTTCTTCCCTGGTCTGCAGTCTCACATGGGTGCCATGCAAACCCAGCACATCCGGGTCGCTCTGAGCTGACCCAGCTCAGGACCCTGAAAGCCTCCCAGAACAAAAGTGTCTCACTGAGCAATTAATCCCCATTAGCATCTCCCTCAAACTCCGCAAAGGGAACAAGAAACCCCGGATATGTGCCCTGCTGCACATGCAGAGGGAAACTCGTGTCAAGAGCGCCTCTTGGTGGTGTGAGAGGACATCAAAGCAGCAGCAACACATCCGTATGTGCTCAGTCTGGGGTTATGGGCCTATTTCCTGCAGGTTCCTTCCTTTTCCTGCAGCATGTACGAATGAAAGGTTTTAATGCAGCAGGTACCAGTTGTTCTTAGAGTGATTACTGTATGTGTTATTGAGTGTAATATCCCATTTTTAAATGATCCCATTTAATTCCATTTGAATATGATGGAGAGAAACATCCTGAAATCTTTTACGTAGATCCCTGTTGTCCCTCTACAGAGGTGCTGGTGGAGGAAGGATGTTTATAGATTCACAGCACAGACCTCTGACTGGACAAGAACTGACTGTCCATTGCAGCTGCAGGGAATCATCTTCCAAACGGAATTTGCCCAGAAATGTGCTCTTGCCAGGACTTCATAGCTCATTGCTGGACATGCATATTTACAGCAGCTTTGACATGGTGCCCACCTGGATGTGGGTTCTCCACAACAATCCCTCTTCCCTGACCAGTCAAACTGTCTTCTTCTTCTCCAGTCCCTTCCACACTGCCAGTCCCACAAGCCCATATGCCAGACTAGCAGGGAAAAAGCAAACACTGGTGTTCAGCAGGTCAGTGGTCCTTGTTCATCCCTGCCACCAGGTCCTACTGTGCCACTGGTTGGTTTTCCATCCAGTCACCCTTAGCTTGAATCCTGTCCCTAGCATCCCCGTATGACTTGCTCCCTCTCAGGTAAGACTCAATGTATACTGCAGCTCTCCCCAGCTCTTTTCCCCTCAGTCTCCATCCTTCTCACTCCAGGTGTTCACTCCCTTTTCCTCCAACCTACTTCTCCCCAGACACATAAGAGTTATTGGAAAGCTTCAGAGAAAACGTGGCAAAAATTGAAATGTTCCTTTGGAGAAGCTGATTCCAAATGCAGTTTCAACAGTGCCCAAAAAGGAGCTAAATTTCTGCTTGCCTGTCCCAGGCTGCCTGCCCAACCTAGAGTTCTCTGAATCTTTGTGGGGTCTACCAGCTGCAGCTCCCTGAGCCTTCACTTGTCACCTAGATGTCTCCCACAGAGAGCTCTCGATGTGCCGAATTGCCCAGGGAATTAGAACGGTTCTTCTCCTTCCACCAGTAGCATTCTCTAGAGCCTGATATACCTGCCTTCTAATTGAGTTCATATATTCTGTGCCTGCCTGTCCTTTCCAGCTCCCCTCTGTGAAACCTTTATCCCTCTTTCTTATATCCTTCTCTGACCTGTATTCCTGTGTCCCATTCCTGCTCTCGCTTGCAGAGGTGTCAGTGGGTTTCCTTCCTCCCCTTTCCCTACCACCCACAGAGGGAACACCTCGTACAGCTGGTTACTTTGTGCCTCTGAAACAGCGGCAAGACTTGGAAACATTCCATGGTTGAAGGTTTCTGGGTTGTAGCCAGAGCTGAGTGACAGCTGGGAGCGCTCTCCTCCAGAGCAGGTCAGCCGCAACAGCCTCCTGTGGCTGCAGCAGTACAAAGGTCATCAGCCTTTGGAGAAACACTTTACTCTGAGTTCCTTCCTTCAGGAACATCCCAGCTGCAAACCCACTGTTCTTTCTCTAACTGGCCTCCTGACAAAGCCTGGAAATTCTTAATTAATTCTGTGCCACCATATCCCATCTTTTATAAAACCCATCTCCTGCCCATCCACTCACCAATTCAGGCTGGAGCACACAAACGTGCACACATACACTCTTTTCAAGGCTTAATGCTACATGGGAGGAGAAGGAAGGAAGAGGAGGAAAATCCTCATTTCAATAATGGACAGAAAGGAGTAGAGCTTCCTGGGATCATTCTGCTTTTGTCTCTTCTTCCTTAGGGTGATTGCTTCCTTCTTCTTGATGCTTAGCTCTAAAAATCTCTTCTTTTCTGAGGAAATGAGGACTGCCTGAGAGAGCTGGAGTTGTTCAGCCTGAAGAAGAGAAGGACCTGGAGAGACCTTACTGCAGCCTTTCAATACATTAAGGGAACCTATAAGAAAGGCAAGGACAGGCTTTTTAGTAGGACCTGTAGTGACAGGACAAGGGGCTATATTTTTAAAATAAAAGAGGGTAGATTCAAGCTAGATATAAGAAAGAAGTTATTTATGATGAGGGTGGTAAAACACTGGAACAAGTTGCCCAGAGAAGTGGTGGATGCCCTACCCCTGGAAACGTTCAAGGTCGTGTTGGATGGGGTCTGAGCAACCTTGCTGAACATGTCCCCTGCTCATTGCATAGGATGTGACTAGATGGCCTTTAAAGGTCCCTTCCAATCCAAACTATTCTATGATTCTAAGATATAAGAAGTTTGGCAGCAGCTCCCACTGGCCACTTTTGCCCAGAAGTAGTGGAGAGGTTGGGTAGGAAGAGACTGGTTTGCAGGTGCTTCTCTCGTCCAGTCTTGGCTGTTGTGGTACTCTAACAAGAGAGAAAACAGTTCATTGCACCCCTTGATGCATTTGCTCGCCTTCATGATGAACACCTAGGTTTACACAACACTTTTTTGTGCTAGTGGTCTGGGCAGGTGAGGAAGTGCAGCAGTGCCTTATCCTCACAGGAGAGGAGGAATACAGCAGCCATTGGGTGGCAGCTGCTTTCTAGAGGCTGCGTGACTTCCTTGTTCAGCCTTCACAGAAGTATTGTTCCTTGTGATGTCTCACCCTTGACACTTAGGGGCACTGGGAAGACCTGATAAACCTTCATTACCCCTCATCACCCCAGTACTCCCACTTCAAATTCCCTTCCCTGCTAACACCTCCTCCAAAGCTTGGATGATAAAGGAGGGAGGAGAAAATCCACCCTTCCACGTTACCCTTGTTCAGCTCCCCTGGAAAAGCAGTTTGGTGCCCCCCGCTGTCCTTTGGGATGAGGTGGGAAGGGAGTGGGTGAGACACACAGGAAGAACAAGAAATATTACAGCAGTCATCATCCCAACCAAGCAGTCACGCCTGCTCCGCCTTCAGCCAACGGCCTCTGCCTCTGAGCTGCCGCTGCGGTGGAGGGGCGGAGGGACCCGAGGGTGATCGTCGAGTGAAGTTCCGTCTTCCACTTCCTCCCTCCTTGCAACCTGCTGTTCTGATACCCGCATTTGCCCATCCCTCCCTGCTGTTTGCCTTGGCCTGACTTCCCTTTGCCTAGGGCACCGTCCCCCGCTACGGGTCTGGAGCCATGCAAGCCATCAAGTGTGTCGTGGTGGGAGATGGGTACGTACCCGGCGCGTTTGCTGTGGGTGCGGGGCGGGACAGGCCATGCCCAGGGGCACAAAAAAAGGTGGCTGCTTGGGGAAACTTCCCCCGCTTTGCTTCTGACCTCCTGCAGGCTTACTACTACTGCAGACATGCTCGCTCCTCCTTCCCCAGGGCAAGGGACATTGCTCTGGAGGAGCATGGAAGAGAGCATTTTGCAGGGCATCAGCATGGAAATGCTGATCACGCATCAGCATTTCTATCTGCATCCATGGAAAGTGGAGCAGGTCTGTCCCATGCATAGGAGGCTGTGGTGTTCCTGCCAGATTTGACTTGTAGTTAGATATAAAACCCATTAGGTGCAAGTGCTCTCCTGCAGGTGAACGGCTCCTTGAAAGCCGTGTGCCCACTGGGAATGACTGGGAGAGGGCATGGCACTCTGGTCTTGGCAAGATGTCTATCAGGACCTCTATGTTCTGATTTTCTCAGCAGGTTATCTCTGTATTGGGGTGTGGTGAAGACTGTTGGCAAGGGGCCTCTGTGGGCACATGGAGAAGAAGCTCTTTCCACTGAGATAGGCACAAGTATAGGCCACTTTGGGAGTGGGAGCTAACAAAACCTTGCCTTCACAACATGGTGGCTTCTTTGCCCATGTCCCCTGATGTCTGGAGATGGCCTGGTCCAAGCCATCAGTGATTTAAGTAGTCATCACTGCTTGGGGCAGGAGGAGTGGAGTGGACAGAGCGTCTTCTTGCCCTCTGGGATGTGTAAATACAAGGAAGGGAAGGAGGAGAGTCTGTGTTTAGAACGGATTACCTTAATTCCTTTCCACCTACAAGCTGTCCAGATTATGATCTGGGGCAGCAGTAAGGTAGCAGATGAAGAGACATTTACAGCAGTGCTGCTCCCCACAGTCACTTCCTCCTTTAGAACTCGCCTGGGAAAGAAGATGTCTGCGCACATAACAGTACATGTCAGACATTCTCAGGGGTTGGGGCAAGGGGATGGGGAGAAGGGACGAGGAAAGACAGAGCCCCAAATAAAAATCGTAACCTCTAAGAGAACACCCTTGAAGGCTTTAAGCTGGAGCTGGATGAACAACTCCACTGGGCGTTTGTCTGTTACCCAGTTCCCCACCCCCCAGTTCACCCCTCACACATAGCACCAATTCTGTAGCCTTCCCTCAAGGCAGCATCCCCCTCACATCATGGTTAACCCCACCACATGCTCTGCTTTCAACCCCTAGGACCTCAATTCCTCTTAAATGTTTTCTGTCTCATCATTTTGCTTCTCTGTACACTGCACCTCTGTACACCTCTCACCATCTTGCAACACAGCCTCCATTGCTCTGAGCTCTTGGTTCACCACCCCCCACCTCCCTTCCAATGTCACCCTCTTGGCTCAATCCTAACAACCACAAGACCTTCTCCTATCACTCAGCTCATGTGTTGTCCCATACCTGTTTTCCTCTCATAGCCCCTCCATCACACATCACTGACCTCTTAACATGCCCTGGGTTCAATGACAGGAGCCTGCAGGTGCCACTAACCTCACCTCTGTGTTGTAACCTTCACCCCTTCACTGGCCCTTTGTGCACCTCTCTGTTCAACCACGCCAATTCAGAACCTCCTCCTCTTCCATGACCGATCCACTCGCAGGCCCGCGGATCTCCTGAGGCTTTTCCTATAGAGCTTCGCCTCCCTCAATAGCTCTATGATAACAACGAATCAAGGGACCTGGGCAAAGAGCAGGGACTGAGAGAGGAGAATCTAAGAAAGGGGGGTAGCAGAAGGAAGAAAAATGCCAGAGCACGCTGGAGAGCTCAGCTTCCTCCTCAGCTGCCCCACAGTCCAGTGACAGAGGCAGGTGCCTTGTGACCAGGGTGCCTGTCGAGGGCACACAAAAAGGCAGAGCTGCAGCCCTGTGGCAGGGGACTTTGCAGGTACAGCTGAGATGGTCTGAGCATCCCCAGCAGCAGAATTCCAGCCTTTGCCCAGGAAAGACCTCTCCCTCATCCTGGGCTGTGCTAGTTGAGGCAGGTTTCTGTCACCACCTCCATTTCCTGTGTTCTGTAAATGGAACATGGCCAAGCTTTCCCAGGCCACACAAACCTGAGAAACAGCATCCCAGCAGGAGAAGGATTTTCTTTCCAACACCTATCTCAGCTGCTTTATTTTCTTCTGATTTCTCTGCACTTCTTTCCCTAACCACAGGCTTCACCTTGCTCACGATACCACCTTCCCCCACACAATAGCCTTATTGCTCCTTATTCCACCAATGCTCTCACCCAGTCTGGACTGTGCTGCTACCTTGCACTCCACCCTGCTGCAGCATGGGTGTGGGGGAGGCTGAGGACAGAGGAAGGACCAGCGTCTAGCTCAGAAACACTACCAGCAGCCTCCATCTGCCATGGGGGCAGACACCTTTTTGGCTCCTTACAGCTCTCTATGCAGGTGTTGCTGCAGCTTACTGTAGGTGGGGAAGACTGGGTAAGTCAGGAAAAGTTGCTACCAGTCCCTGGCCACAGCACCTGAAAAGCAGGCAAGAGTGCCTGTACTCGATTGCTGAAGCTGGCATGGCAGCTTTGTCATGGCACACCAAGCCGGTGCACCTGTCCTGGCTGTGAGCCTGCAGCACTCTGCATGCACTGCAAAATGGCTCCCACCTCCATCTCAGAGTGGATGCGTTTTAGCTGAGTGATCTCTGTACTAGACTGTGAAAACAAGCCTTTGTGATCAAAAACAACAAACATTTCTGGGTGACATCCTGTCTTTCTTCCTGCCAGTTTTCTAACCTGTGGTTATGCACTGTCTGGTCCTGCAAATGTGTTTCTGCTTCCAAGGGTCTCTGGATAGGGCTAGGTTAGAGGTGTGGAAGGATTGCCCCATGTCCGTCTCACCCTAGCAAGACTGCCTGCACTGCCATGAATTCCTGCTATTGTTTCCTTTCTCTTCCAGGGCTGTGGGAAAAACCTGTCTCCTTATCAGCTATACCACCAATGCCTTCCCAGGAGAATACATCCCCACTGTGTGAGTAATGCATAAACAGGTCCTGGAGTGGGTGGGAGGCATGAAAAGCAGGATGCAAAGGGGTGCAGTGACCCCTTGTTGTGCACTCCATGGGTCACAATCTCCATACCAAGCAGAGGAAGGTCTGCCAAACCAGTGAAGCTGTCTCTAACTTTGGATCTGTCACCTTTCACAAGAAGCAACCTTATAAAACCCTGGTATAAATGGGATGTTTGAGAGACTCAAGCCAACTCAAGGTCTATCTGCTTGTTGAGTTTAAAAGTAGCAGATGGGATCCTGCTAGCTAAAACAAATAGGCACTAAGCTACAACAACTGGGCCAGACCCAAGAGAAGGCAGGTGGGTGGACATGGGACCCCACTTCCTTCCTTGTCCAAAGCACTTGCTGTCATCAGAGCAGTCACAGATTCTGTATGGAGCAGAATCATAAAATTGTTTGGAAAAGACCTCTGAGATCCTTAGGTCCAACCACAAGCCTAGCACTGCCAAGTCCAGTACTAAATCATGTCCCTTCTAACATGCATATGCCATGAACACATTCACAAGACCTTTGTGTCGGTTCCTCTCTATCACTGGTTTCCCTTAGCCTGGGGAAAAAAAGTACCAAAAAGACCAGGAAATAAAATTTTCTAGGATGAGGGTAAGAACTTCTCTATTGCTTTAATATCCTTTTTTTTCTATCAAAACTTTACTCCTAAGCATGCAATCCTGACAGTTGTTCTAAAATATTTCAAGCTGGGTTGTCAAAGAGTAAGAGGACACATTGTCATCAGTTCCAGCAAGGCTGTTGAGGAGTGCAGAGAACTGCAGAGAACGTGGATTCTTCTTCACTTCTAAGAATAAAACTAGGTTTTAGAACACAGAAGAAAGACGGGAGCTGGGCTCTAGAGCAAACGCGGTTCTGGGAAGGATATTGGGGAAAAAAATGGGAAAAGAAAATGGTTTGTGAACCTGCATGCCAGGTATCAAGGGCGGAGCTGCAGCCAGGCACCTGTCCAGGACAGCTGAATGATGGGGAGGAGGTTGATGAGTGGGAATTCCGTAAGGTGGAGGTTCACAGGAAACCAGCGTCACCCAGGTGAGCTGAAAAGAGGGATCACCACCCTTTGCTCCTGGGTGCACCTAGTGAACCCCACCTACGCTACTGGAAGGGCTCCCTCTTCTCCTATTTGAGCCATGGCCTATGTCTCTGAATTTCAGGTTTGATAACTATTCTGCCAATGTGATGGTTGACAGCAAGCCTGTAAATCTGGGACTATGGGATACTGCTGGACAAGAGGATTATGACAGGCTGAGGCCACTCTCGTACCCGCAGACGGTGGGTCACACTCCATGCCCCTCCTCCCTTCCTCCCTCAGCTACACATCCACCCCTCACTGAAAACTCAACATGTGCCATGAAACAGTGACAGGGTTGTTACTGTCTCTCTCTGCCATTTTCTGAGAATATCTCTGTTGATATACAATTGCCTTGAAACCTGAAAGTTAAAAGACATCTAAGGATATTTAGGAGCCTTTATCCAAACTCCCATTACTGGTATAACTGAGCAAGAAAACGAGACATTCAAAGACAGTTTTGAGCCCAGCTGACACTGACTTTGTGTGGGGCAGATGCCTTTCACAGCCCTGGTAAAAAAGCCTTCCCTTTGTAAAGTTAAGGTGGTTCATGGAATTTAAAAGCTGAGGCAGGAGCTTGTCACATTTCTGTGAACCCCGCTCTTCTGATTTCTGCCTTTTAAAAGAGATCTGATGTGTGAGCATGTGTTTGATCTGCTGGTGCCTCTAGCAGAACAAATAGGTGCCTCAGATACTGTGTTCACCAGTTTTTCACCACACTGACAGAGTGATTTCAGGGTTTAAAGATCACCTTCACTGGAGAACGTTGTTTCAAGAAGTCTTTTGGCAAGCTCAGAAAGACCTTGCTGCATCAGACATTGGTCTGAAGGTTGCCACTGCAATCAAAATGGTTAGGAACTGATTAAAAATTATTTGTTTGGGCTAGGTTCAGCCACCTAAAAATCAGTCATGTGGTATAAGGTGTTTTTGCCTGCAGTCAGTGCAGGCAGGTCTATTTCTCAACAACATGCTTGTATCCACCCTGAGACATATCTCAAGGCTAGGTGGAGGAACGTTTCTCTGAGGTTTTTGTCTCTGATGGTTGTAGAAGTATGGAAATGGATAGGCTGGGTCTGGCACCAGTGCTCCAGCTAAGTGGAGGTGGATGAAATGGATATAACCTTGATGAGCTGGTATTGTTTTGGTTTTCTTTGGTTTGCTCTGGTTTTAAAGGAAGTCTGAATTCTGCCATGCCCAGGAGAATCGCTTACCCGGAGTGCCAAAACTCTGCCTCCTCTGAGTCCTGTGTGTGTACTTTTTGGGATGAAACTAGGTCTGTCTCAACTGTAGGCAAAATTACTTTGGCCTGAAAGCTCTCTGGTGTTCCGTGAGAAATGAGCAGGAAGCTGTCAGGCCATTTCCCATGAGGATGAGTGTACCAACCGCAAAAACCCTATCCTCAGAGTTGACCATTTGGCTCTTCTGATAATGGTGGCTATGGTTACAAGGACTCGAGGGAGCAGAGATCCTTCTCTCCACTAGAGGCAAGAAGCAGCAGTCAGGACTTTTATATTACAGAGAGAGCTTTCCCAAGCACAACCCTCTGCTGCAGAGGGAGGATGCTGCCCACACAGACCTTCTTTCCCCTCCATGCTTCATCATGTCATCCCCTGCTCTCATCCTAACTCTGCACCGTGGTTGTATGCCTACAGGATGTCTTCCTGATCTGCTTCTCCCTTGTCAGCCCAGCATCTTACGAAAACGTCCGTGCTAAGGTGAGACAGAATATCCTGGTCCACCAGGGGATGAGGGGGCTGAGATTGGTGGTGGTCTTGCAAGAACAGTGACTATGGGTGGAGAACACCACTAGGACAGCTAGGTTCAGTAGCTCATATCTCTTTTCTGTTAGTCAGAAGCCTTCTTCAGATGCCTTTTCTGTTTCATTTCAAAGAAGATGGGCAATGGGCTAGTACTCATCTTGCTGGGCTATTGTGCTGTCCAGTCACAGACTCATGTTCTGATGGCATCTTTCAGCCAAAACTGTCAAAGCACAGACACACAGGACCGGTCCATAGGGTATAAGAAGCAGCTACCCACAGCTTTTAGATGGGAAGTGAGAACAAGAGTATGCCCTTCCTACCACTTTAAGGTTCTTCCCTGGGTGGGAGGGTGAAGGGCAGAGAGCAGCTTGTGCTTTTGCTTAACAAAATTTGAGCTCCATGTCACGGATTTTGCCTGAGGACCCAGCAACAGGAGCTGGCCTGGGCCAGACTATAGTGCCCAACAATGGATGTGAGGAAGGACAGGCTGTTAGCTACCTTGCTGAAATTTTTTACAAGAGTGCCTCTTTGTTTTCCCATGTGCATGCCCATATGTGTGAATTCTTCTCACAGTTTTGGCATTTTGCTCCATTGCTAGTGGTTCCCCGAGGTGCGGCACCACTGCCCCAGCACTCCCATCATCCTCGTGGGCACAAAGCTGGATCTCCGTGATGACAAGGACACCATTGAGAAGCTGAAGGAGAAGAAGCTATCACCCATAACGTATCCTCAGGGTCTTGCACTGGCCAAGGAAATAGGTATGTGTTTGGGGAATCATCTTGGACCTACTGAAAGGAGAGAGACAGAAGAAAAGGGCTTCCCCTCAATTTAACAAGGCTTTTGTAGAGGTATCTCACAGTAGTATCTCTGAGGGACACAAAGAGACACATCCAGGGTCATGGGACAAAATGCACTTCAGGAGACTCAGGAAGGAGGTCTGCTCCTTGAGGAACACTCAACTCCTCAGCCCTCTGTTTTCTGCCTCTCTCTGGCCACCATCCTCCACATACACACTTTCATATTCTCCTTCCCTTTTACTCTACTACTTCTATCTGGGACAATATTTTTTATGTGAAAGCCACAGCTGCACTGTGGGCAGAGGCCACTCCTCCATATCCGGAGAGAGGCAGAAGAGAGGTTTTTAACCTCTCTCAGGAAGAGTTGCAGTTTCCTGTCCCTGCCTCTGTCTGCTGGGGCTTATACGTGCAATCCCGGTATGGGTGTCTCACCCCACCATCCAGCTCTTCTCAGATATGGCACACAGAAGTAGGAGAGAGGGTGAAAAACACAGCTTGAGGGAGTTTTCGAGAAGGAGTTCAGCAGAGGGATTGGCCAGGATGACACAGTCAGCCACACATGATGGCTCTGCTCTGGCTGCATGGGTAGCCAATAGGCAAACCTTGGTCTAGGGCAGCTGGCAAGCTTTTCCCTGAAGTCAAGACTGTCTGAGTGAGTGAAATGTGTCCTAACAATGTGATCAATGTCTTTGATCACCTGAGATGTGTTTATTCAGCTCGGGCAAGAGCCAGGTGCCTTGTTTTCTAGCACAAGGAGCAGAAACCTGGCTCTCCCCGTTGCCTACCCGCCATTGCAACACGTGCTTTCCTCCCGACAGACTCTGTGAAATACCTCGAGTGCTCGGCTTTGACGCAGCGCGGCCTCAAGACGGTGTTTGACGAGGCCATCCGAGCAGTCCTGTGCCCGCAGCCCACCCGGACAAAGAAACGGGCATGCAGCCTCCTCTAAGCAAGTAAGTCTGGGATCCCTGGGCGTGACACCAGTGGTGCTTTCCTGCTCCTGAACCCAGATGGTCGGGGCCACTGTGTTCCTGGTGAGCCTGTTGGAATGGGTCACCTTCAAAGAGAGAGAGGGAGACAGCTGATCCTGCTTGGGGAAAGGACAGGACTTGGTAAGATGCACCCAGGATCAACTTCCCCCTCCTTTCTTACTGACTGTGGGCAAGTGTGTTCCCATCTCTTGATGTGGGGCAGCCTAGGATTTTCCACATGTGCCCTCACAGAGGAACTGTCTGTCAGCTTCTGCCACAGAGGGAACTGCATTCAGGCTGCCCTGAGGATGACCTACTCTGAGAGCTGTGAAGCCATAGCCTTTGCCTATAGAGAAAAAGCTGTTCCTTATTCATGGCAGTTGCCAGTGGCCCTTCCTCTTACCAAGCCCTGCTCACCTCAAGGGGGTTTTTGTGTTGTTCTTTGGCAAGCGGCTGCTTCTCCTGCAGGACTCCTTTACTCCTCATATTGTCCCTACCTGCCTCCACTTCAGTACAAAGCAGCAGAGGGAGGAGAGAGGCTTCAGGACAAGAGGCAAAGCTGGTCAGATCCTGATGAGAGAGAAGAGTGAGAGATTGCTAGTTCGGACCCTGTCCCTTTGTACACCCACCATCACCAGAGCAGAGGGAGGGAGAGCAGGAAAATAGTTGAGCTGGTATTATCAGGTCTGTCATATCTTTGGCTGTAGATCCCGGCCTCATCCTGATGCCAGGCGCTGCCCAGCAAACAGGAGAGTGATGTCTCCAGCAACCCAGAGCTCAGCACATTGGGGCGGTCATTGCTTTTTACTTCTGCCGGCTTGAAAGACTGCTGTGGATCTGTAGCACTGGTTTGTCTGTTCACACAATGTCCCCACTCTTGCCTAACCTGCCCACCTGCCCCTTCCCTTCCTCCCGGGCCCCGGAGGTTGCAAAGTAGTGAATAAGACCCAATAAACAGACTGTACATTCTTGTCATGTCCGTGATGTGTTGCACCTCAGGGGGACACAGTCCTGAAGCCGTGAGCAATGGGACAGCTGGGCTGGAGGCACCTCCCAGCTGTGCCCCTCCTTCAGCAATGACAACCCAGGCAGCACCCCACGGAGCCTGCTGAGCCCCAGCTGCGGTAGGATGATGAGACCAGGTCTGATTCATCCTCCAAGTTGCTAAGTTCTCAGCTGAGCCCCTTGCATTCCTTTTGCCTTTCCTCTTCTCAGTCTCCATGTGTTCAAAGAAAAAGTTGTCTCCCCTCCGCTTCACACAGAGGATGGAATGCAGTCTTTTGGAGGGGACACCTGGACCCAGATTCCTCTCCGTGGAGACTGCCCCCGCAGGTTGCTGGGGACATCTTTTCACCAAAACATTGCTGCATTAATCCTCCTAAGCTCTGGCACTCACTCACACTGCCAGACACAGGCAGAGTGAGAATAGGAAGGGGGAGGGCAGGGAAAAAAATTAAAGAGGGAGGAATGAGTCACCAGTCCAGACAAATTGCCTCCAAGACACTAAAATTAAGCTGAAGAGAGTGGTCCCAGCAGTACTATGCATCTGGCAGCTGTGAGCACCTGCTTTCCTGATGCATTGCAGGGACTTGAGTGTGTTACAGGGTGGCTGCTACTGCCACTACTTGCACGAGGGAGGACGGCTCGGGGTGTGATGATTGGCACTGCAAAATCCTGCAGTCCTAGGAGGGCACAGAGAAGCTATGGAATTGAGCCAGATTACTGCTCCCGGATGCAGCAACACTTCTGATCTTCAAAGGCTGCTTCCTGCACTGAGGAGGTGCATTGGTAATGCCAGGTACAACTGGCCACAGTGAAGCCCCCAAGGTACCCTGCTTCCAGGGAAATTTCTGCAATTTCAATTCATGGTCAGATCTGAATAAGGCAGTTAATTCAGTGATGTGACACATTATCTACTGATAAAGTTCAGAGGAACCCTGGCGGGCATCCTGTGGCAGGGAGTTCCACAAATATCTGCACTGCACATGGGCTGATGGATGAATTGCCCAGGCCCCATCCAAAGGTAATGTAAATTATGTCAACTTAAGTCCAGAAGAGCAAAAATTAAGCCTCTGGTATGGGCATACACCTGTGAAAGGGCAATGGACACAAAGTACTTGAAAATGGGATCTACCCGCCTTTAAACATCCTAAGCATGACTCAAAGCAATATATTTCCAGTGGTTTATTACTGCTCTCCAGTTTTCAAGCCTTGGCTTTTACCTTTTCAATCTACCCCATCCCCTATCACGGACAGCAATACCTACGATGTGTGGGAAACAAAATGCATGTGTCTGCCTACTTGTGGAGGCGCACAGGCTGAGCTCTCCTCCCAGCACTATTTAAGCAGTTTGAACAGCCCCCCACTGGAGCTGAGGCAGAGAATGGGGCACGACTCAGAGCACTGAGGAAGTGATCTGGAGACCTGGAATTTGTGATCTTATGGCTGTGCTTATGCTAACAAATCAGGCAATGGTTAGCAGGCCTGGGCAGAACTCTGCTGCTGCATGGCTCTGCTTCTTCTAACAAATGACCTCAGGGGCTTCTGCGTGGTGCTACAGACATCTGCCCTGCCATGGTAAAGAAAATTTCTGGGTGTTACCCATGCCATTCCTTCCCCAACGATGCCCCCTCTCTCTTCTGTGTCTCCAAACAGCATTGTGGCCAAGTTCTAGCCTAAAGAGGCCTGACAGCTTTGAAGTCCTGTACTGCCTTCATCAGCTCACCTTTGAGCAGCACTGGCTGCACATAAAGTTGCTCAAGCAGGTTTGGAATGCCAGATTTTAGACCCTGGCTATGTTCTGCTCAAAGAGATACTGCCTTCTTTTGTTAAAGCTGGAATTTACCCTAGGGGCTCAAATGCTCACAAGAGCAGTGCCAAATGTCAAGAACTGGGTGATGCACAGCACAAGGAGTCACTGATGTTGGCTGCAGAGCAGGAAGGGGGGTGAGGATGACAGGGAAACCCTTTGTGCAGTGAATGGGATGTGAAAATCCTTTGTGGGACAACTGCTCACACAAAGGAGATTAATTTCTTTCTTAGACCTGTTTCTTCTGGGTCTATGCTTTCATCATAGCAGAGATGAAATCTGGTAGGAGAGTTGGAGCTGGTAAACTGGAACATTTTCCCAATGAAGGTGCAAAAGACAAAAGAGATGGTGTATGGAGCCAGAGGAAGGGAAAGAGTTGAAACAGACAGTCCCCCATCTGCCCATCTGCCCTTATCTCTATCCATCTGGAGGTGCTCATAGAGCAGATCAGAATGAAGAAGGGTTTGTGTGCTCCACATCCACCCGGATTTCTGAGCACCTTGCCAGCCAGAAGGTTTTGCTGTGTCCCTGCAGCTTTGAGCTGCACCAGTCCTGCCTGCAAGACCCTCGGAACAGGGGCCTGTCTCCTGGGTGCCCGCCTAGGGGAGCCGAGCCGAGTCGCTCCCTCCTGCACGCCACTCTCCCACCACATAGCTGCTCTCTGCATCCCTCTTTTCTTCCTCTCCCTCTTCCCTCCACTGTCTTCAGCTTCTTTTACCGCACTCTTCATTCCTTCATCCTCTCCTCTTCTGCGCTCCCCTTTTCCATCTCCCCATCTCCTTGCGCCTCCCTCTCCCTCTTTTATTCTCCATCCCGATATCTCCCCCCGCTCTTCTTCGTTCTCCTGCCCTGTCGTCCATCCCCTCCTTCTCCCCCTTCTCCTGCCGGTGTTTCCGTGCGTGGCGCCCATTGGCTGCCGGCACCCGTCCCCCGGTACCGGCGCTCCGCTCCCTCTGCCCGAGACCCGCGGATGGTGGGGGCTGCGTGGGCAAGAGACCCACGGGCGTGGGGCTGAGGGGCCGCGCATCCCCCCGCCCACCCCCGGGCCCCTTCCCACGCCAGGCACGGCGGGGGCGATGGGCAAGTCCGGGAAGGAGGACTCGCGCCTCCGGTAGCGCTCGCCGGGGCTCGCTCCCTCCGGGAGCGCTTTGCTCTGTGGCGTTTAAGAAAGGGGAAGGGGAAAAGCATGACACGGATTCTCCCGGTGAAGCGGAGGAAAATGTGCATCCCGACGACATGTAAGTACCCGGCGGCTCTGCCCGCTCTTCCCAGATGTCTCCCGCGGGCGTGAGTCCATGCAGAAGTTAAGTCTGCAGTTCCAGAGAAGAAAACCTGCCGACCACCCCCCACTCCCGACCCTCCAACTCTGCCAGTCCAGCCTGGTCCCTGTGAGAGAGCTCAGCCCCGAGGTGAGACGGGAGAGTCCTCAGCTGGAGCAGGGCCGTGAGAAACAGGGGGGACAGGAGGGGAGGGAGTCAAGAGGGGCTGGAGGTTATTTGCCTGTGTCGTCCCCGCCAGCTGCTATTCATGGTTTGTTACCAGGTGTAGGCTCAGCTTCCAGCATCCACCTCCTCCTCTCATTCAATGCAGGAAAAAAAAATAAAATTATATTTATATTTTTTTCCCTAAGGGAAACAGTAGTGCCAATTTCCCATCTCTTCCTACCTCTCTGCCTTCTGCCTGCTGTCCAGCTGCATGAACCAGGCATATTCTGGTAGCACCTGTTTAGAGGATCCCAAGCCTTTTGCAACAGGTGCTGTCCACATCAGGAACAGATCCAAGTGGATGCCAACACACTATTGGTCTGAGGCCAGGGTTCCTCACTAACTCCTGCCTATGCATGTGCTGCCAAAGCAACCAGCAGAGTGGATCCAAACTAGACAAAGCACTGGTGTCCAGTGTTTTTCCCGTCAAACTAGCCAAAATGTGTGACATGGCGTTTGAGCTGGGACATGGGACTTGACAAAGTTAGAATGGCAGCAACAGACCACGCCTGCCTAAAGATCAAGTTTCTCCCCTGCAGCTGCCTGAGCAGGAAAATGAGTTTATAAGAAATCCATGCTTTTTGTTGCATGCCTTAGCATTTTTGGTAGGGCTTCTGAAGCTACCCTGAAGCTGAATTTGCTGTATTGCTAAAAAACAGCCTAAACAACCAGCTTTGATGTCTGGACCCCAGACACTTCTCCAAATGCTTTTCAGCCCCACCAGGAGTATCTCCATCCATATTTGATATTTGTAAAGCTCCAAATGTTTGGCCTTTTTTTTTCTTTAAATTCCTTTGCATGCAGGAGGAACATCCAAAGGGATTTCTATCTATGTCTTCATCTTTTAGAGTATCATTCTTTTATTAACATACTGTTCTGGCCTCTGCGACCTTTTGGAGGGATCTTTGTCCCTAGAGCAGCCATTGCGCTCTTCTTTTCTCCAGCAAGTGATTTGTGTCACTAGAACAGAATTGGAAAAAATATCAGAGGAAAGATCTTTGAACTTAGAGTTTCAAATCACTTCCTACTCTGCTTATTCATTGCAGCCACTCATGATGTGTGGGACAACCCAGTGCTGCAGGACCCCAAGAGATGGGCTTCTATCAGGACTGTTTGTCCCAGCTGAAGGCACCTGAAAATTAAGAAAATCTAAACAATCCCAGTCCTTCAAAGCTCAAGTGTTTAAAGGCAGGAAATATTTATACAATAGCCTGTAGAAATGGCCTTAAGACATAGTTGCTCAACTGTATTTTTATGGGACCTTTCAGGTGAGGTTCCTTCTGCATAAAATTTGATACATCTGTGGAGTCTGCTGGGTTTGCCTGTCTGATGCCCAAGAAATCCATCTAAAGCTCAGGTCCCCCCTAGGATTTCCAGGACTTGGAATGACATCTGCAAAACAAACAAACAAATAACAATACCCCAACCAAACAAAAAAATCCCAAACACTATAATATTAGACATTTGTGCAGAAAGTTGTGATGCTGCAGAGAATCACATGTGGGAGAAAAATCTCTGGAGTGTTTCTGGCATCCTGAAAGTGGTTAAGGTTGGGAATCCTTTCCTTTGACATCCCCAGTTTTAATTTCAATAGAAAAGGAGCTTCAGAGCCCTAAGCTATTTGTTGAGATGTGTAAAGGTGAGCCTCAGGGTCCCCATTCACTTCCACCAAGTCATCTTCCCTTCCAAGGACCTAATTCAGGAGGATGATCCTGTCAGTCCACACTTCCAGAATTTTTTTCCAGAGCTGGAGTAATCCTGAAAGAAACACAAATCCCCCCCACATTAGGTTTTCCAGGGTGTCTCTGGTCCACAGTATGTGCTGGGCTCTGTATTTCACATATGGAGCCCTGACAAAAGGCATGTCCATCCCTCAACTGTCCCTTCTCTCCCTGCAGCTCCTCACCCAGTGTCAGCAGCGAGCTGGCGGTGAATGGAGAGCTTGTTTGCTCAAGGCTGTCTCTGAGTGAGCTAAGTGCTGTTTCCATGCCAAACCCTGACGTGAGGAGCAATTGGGCTCCTCAGCTTAGGAAGGCTGGGACACTGCTTTGGTGCTGCAAACAGGTTGGGGCAGGCAGAGCCTCTACCATTAGCGGTGTGTTGCAGGGTGCAGAAGGAGAGGGAGAGAATGGCGGGGAGAACAAGAGAAAAAGAGACTAGAGGGATCTGGACTGATCCCTCTTGGTGTACCCAAAATAATCTTTCTTTTACTTTCAAACTGGCATAGCACAAACCAACTTCCCTTCAGCCCAGGTGCTGAGCTAAGCCTCTCTGCTTGGATTGAGAGTGAAAGTGCTTTTCCTGCTCCTGTGGGGCTAACAATAACCTGGCCAGTCCAAAAAGGGCTTCAGCAAACAGAAGAATACTCAGAGAATGGGGGGGGCAGAGTTGGAAAGGCACTTTGTCACTGGATGCTTTTCCTTCTTTTGTTTGTAAAGCACCTGCCACTCATATATAAGAACCAGGCCCCTGGTGACCATGTCCTCAGTATTGGATCCATTAGCAGAAAATGAAAGCTTTCCCTGTCCTTATGCTGGTCTGTTGTTCTTTCCCCAGAGGATCTTTCCCTAGAGGAGAGGGCCACACTGAGCCATGTCCCTGTTTGTCCCTCTATGTCCACTGCCTCGCAGGACTAGATGGGTTTGATAGTGTCCTAGATTTTCCAGTATCTGCTAGCATCCACAAACTCCCTTTGATTTCCCATGCCTGTCCATACCTAACATAGAATTAATGTGGTGATTTTACCTGTGCCTTGTTCAGCTGTCATGTCCCCAGTATCAATGTTTTTTTTCTCCTTCCCTCAGCTCCAGATTGCTAACTGATCCTGCAAGGACACTGCCCCCTGCCCTCTTCCCTGCCTCTGCTATGGACGCTTCTGCTTTTAGCCTCCCCACACCGGCAGTGTCGGAGGAGGGGAATGCCTCCAGTAGCTGGGCAGGCTTCACCACCCCCAACAGCTCCTCCACTGTCAGCCCTGGTATAGTTGTCAGCGGTGTCCTCATCCCCGTGGTCTACCTCATTGTCTGTGTGGTGGGGCTGGCTGGGAATTCCCTGGTCATTTATGTGGTCCTGCGGCACTCCGTGAGCGAGTCAGTGACCAATGTCTACATCTTGAACCTGGCCCTGGCTGATGAGCTCTTCATGCTGGGCCTGCCCTTCCTGGCTGCGCAAAATGCCCTGTCCTATTGGCCATTTGGTTCTTTCATGTGCCGCCTGGTGATGGCCGTGGATGCCATCAACCAGTTCACTAGCATCTTCTGCCTGACGGTGATGAGCGTTGACCGCTACCTGGCTGTGGTCCACCCAGGGAAGTCCTCCAAATGGAGGACAGCACGGGTGGCCAAGGCTGTGAGTGCAACCGTGTGGGTGCTGTCTTCCATAGTGGTGCTGCCCGTGGTTGTCTTCTCGGATGTCCCTTTAGGGATGAGTACATGCCACATCCAGTGGCCAGAGCCTGCCTCAGTGTGGAGAGCTGGCTTCATCGTCTACACTGCTACCCTGGGCTTCTTTGGACCGCTGCTGGTGATTTGTCTCTGCTATCTCCTGATTGTTGTGAAGGTTCGCTCCTCTGGCAGGCGGGTGAGGGCTCTGTCCTCCAAGCACAAGCTTTCAGAGCGCAGAGTGACCCGCATGGTGGTGACTGTGGTGGCTGTCTTCGTCCTTTGCTGGCTTCCTTTCTACGTCCTCAACATAATCAATGTTGTCTGCCCGCTGCCAGAGGAGCCATCCCTCTTTGGAGTCTACTTCCTCGTGGTGGTGCTGCCCTATGCCAACAGCTGCGCCAATCCCATCATCTATGGCTTCCTCTCCTACCGCTTCAAGCAGGGCTTCCGCAGGGCCATCTTCAGGCCGTCCCGCCGAGTCCAGAGCCAGGAGGTGCCAGCATGCCCCCCAGAGAAGATCGATGACGAAAGGGAAGAGGGTGAGATCAGCAAGATCACCCAGAATGGAAGAGACAGGCAGGAGCACCCTCTAAGCAGTGGAGAAGGAAAAAGCAATGAGCAAAAACCACTCCCTGAGGAGCCTGCGGGATGCGAAAAGAGGAACAAGTTGCACGTCAGTTATTTATGATGAAAGGGGTGGTGTAGGGGAAAGAGACATCGGGACATGGGATCCCCTTCACCTTCTCTGCTTTCAAAGGCAATGGGAGGCATCGATACAAGGTCATATTAAAGTCCAGGAGTCTGCTTAAAGATGAATAGGGCTCCATGATCTTGTGGAAAAAGCAAGGCATTGTTCTTGGCTTTGGAAGAGACACCTGAGGTTTGTGTGGTACCAGTGTTACCAGAAATTGGTAAAAATAAAACCTCCTTAACACTAATGTAGCGTTAAGAAGCAGGCATTCTTCATTTGGCTGGATGCACAAGGGGATATCTCCTCCAAAATATCATGCATGCTGAGTACAGAAAAAGCTCCCATTTATATACTATATTTTACATAAATGCTCATTGATTTTCCCAGAATAAACATACATATGATAATAATTTCCTCAAAATTATTAATGTATTTTCTCTCTCCTTTACACATGTATTTTTCTGTCCTGGGAATCTCTTTGGTGATCCCTTGTGGTTGGTGACCCCAAAGTCATACCTGACTGCCTGGTGAACTGGTAAAAGTTGGCACAACTGGGCTGGTTGCTTTCCAGTTCTTCTTCCTACAGAATATACATAGTGCACTTCCGTAGGCCAATGGCTTTTGAAGAATAAGCACTGTATTCACCACTGGGAGCAAATGACTTTTCATCTGACAACACAAGGTAAAGACCAGACTGCATTCAGGGAGAGCTGAAGAGGTAATGGGCACTGAGAGTACAGAGAGAGCAAGGTCAGCCCTAGATTGATGATATGCCCTTAGATGACCCAGCTGTGGAGGGCATTAGGCTGCCATCTGATGGTGACACCTCAAGGAAGTGCCCAAATGGCACATACCACATGTAGACAACCCAGTGCCTTGACTATCCTCCTTATAAACATGAGAAGTGGTTTACCTTAAAAGATGAACAGGAAGGAGAAATGTCTGCAGCAAAGACCTACCAGCCAGTTGCATGCATGGCTGGCCCCTCTCTAGTTCTTCAAAAAGTCTTGGGGACAGATTTCCCGCCTGCGCTGGTCATGGCTGGAGACCACAGACTGCTCAAAACCTCCCCTTTCTTTTCAGGGCTTTTATGGACTCTGGGCAGGATGATGAGACTTACGTGGGAGAAAAAAAATGGAACATTTCTTTCCTGCAGCTCACATTCTTCAGGGTTTTCCTGGTGCCTTTACACCCTGGTGGGAGGTGTAACAAGGGTAGAGAAGAAGACAATGAGACATGAGTTGGAGGCAGCATTTCTTTTCTTCTCCTTAAACTTTACTGTAAATAAAGAAAAAGCCTTTGGACTTAGAAGGCCAGGTGGGCAAAACCATTCTGTGTTTGTAGGGGAAGCGGTGCTATAGATTTGTCTCTCCTGAGAATACACCATGTCTCTGAGTTGTCAATCTCTGTATGGAGTCATGTTTGGCTACAGGAGATCAAGGCATCTATCAGTACAGGATGGGGGCGGGAAGTAGACAGAGGTCAGGGCATCTCCAGTGTGCAAGAGCTGTGGTTGTAAAGAGACTGCGTAATACTAGGAACTAATTTATACTGTGGGAAGTGGTAGAGTATTTAGCTCAGGACAGTGAAGAAATGATGTGTCTGCATGTGCACAAATGTAGTTGTAGGCAAAGCTTTGTTCCCTGGACTGTACATGTATGGGAATGGCTGAAGAGGACTGGAGACCGAGGAGTCAGGGTTGGTGGGAGGCTGGTGCCAGTCTTGGGCACTGATGCTAATCTGCTGGGCGTGTGCACATGAGTACAGCTGTACCTAACGGGGTATGCATGTGTGTAACTGTGTACAAGCACAGACGAAGGAGTGTGTTTATGTAATTGCAGGATGTTTAAGTGCGGATGTGAATGCTTGGATAAGAGTTGGAGAGCAAGTGCGCTGCTGTGGAGTTAGATGAGTGCTTGCTCCTGCGCATTGGTTGTCGGGGGGACGTTGTGGGTGGGCCTGTCTGAGTGTGCAGGCTAGAAGAGCAGCACTATACAAGGGTGAGATGAAGGTCTCCCTCTCCACTTTGGCTTCATTCCTGAAGCTCTGCTAAAATGTCTGTCCCCATACTTTTAACTTCTCCATGAATGCTATTGCTAAGCTACAGCTACCAAAATGACCCTCACACCACAGCCCTTTGGGCAGTTTTCTCCACAAACAATTTTGAGAAATGGGAAGGAGGTACCCACCACGCCACATGCCTCCCTGAGGTCAGGAGATGTTGCAGGAGGTGACCTGTGGAGGGTCAATTATGAGAGCTGGCTGAGTAATGGAAAGATGTTTCACAGGTCATTTGAGAGAAGGTAAGAGAAGGGAAGGGGTGGCATGGGGTCGGGTGTGCTGGGACAGAAGCCAAAAGCCCTGGGCTGGGAAGCAGAACAGGCTGCAGCAGCTGAGGATCGTGGGAACAGAGCAACTTCATGAGGAAGCAAGAGTCAAGGTCACACGAAGGCAATGTGAGACAACGTGAAGGCCTGGCAGGCATCAGAACTGCAGCGCAGGGCACCCGAGTTTGGAAAAGGACGGTCACAGGGTGTCAGGTGAAGACACATCTCCTAGCCAGGTTACAGGGCAGAGGAAGTGTGGGCAGGGACTGCAGACATAACCAAACAAAAGGCATTCAGCTGTGCTCTCAGCCACTGGTACTGCTGTCACCTCCATGACAAAGATTGTCCCCTGAAATCAAGTTTCCTCTTTGAGCCTGGGACGCTGGTGCCAAGCTGCCCATGCCTGCAGGCTCAGCCTCAGGAGCTGAGCCACCTGCCATACCACACAGGAGCTGCTTAGCTGCTCTCATAGCGCTCCTCTGAGCACGAGCAGTCAGACACTCAGGAGTGCAGGCTCAACTCACGGGGAAAAGAAAGAGCTTGGTAGCCAGTTTCTATCTTCTGCTATCTCTTCATATCTTTTCCTCCTTCAATCCATGCATCAGCTTCCCACACTGTGGGGCCCAGTAAGAAAAGCAGCCAAACTATTCATGGGCGTGGGATACAGTCTGTTGGACTAAAAAAAAGCCTCTTTTTTAGTTTCTTGGGGAGCTCCCTCAACATCCACTGGATGAAACACAACCAAGAAATCCTGGCAGAGTAAAGCCTGTCAAAGCTTCTGCCTCCATAAGGGGCAACAAGTGGTGGAAAGAGTTAAAAGGGCTGTCTACCAAATGGTCAGATAGATGGCCAACATAGCGCTTTAAACTCCAGTCTGTGTTGCTCCTCTTGCAGAGATGAGCAGAGCCAGGTGAATGCTGGACCCCCCCTGGCAGAGCAATCCTTGTAGGACAGAGCAGAAATTGAATTATCTGAGGAGCTTCTGGCACTGTTCGTGGTTGATAACCAGGCACTGAAGAAGGCATGTGACTGTGACCAAGGACCTCGCAGGAAGCAGCTCAGGTGGGTGGGGGGCAGATATAGGATGGGTTTCCTTATCCATGGAGTGGCTGCCCAGCTGCCATGGGGAGATGGAGGGAGTTCCCCAGCTGCCAACACACTTAACAGAGAGACAGTCTCCTTCACCACCAAACTGGGTTGAGACTTCATTCCACACGCCTTTGCAGCTCCATCTGCTGCAAATCACCATTCAAGAAACTCCATCGACTGGTTGGCTTCTTAAAATACCAACATCCCTTAAGAGCCCAAGCACTGCAATGCCAGCACCAAGCAAGTGTGCCAAGGAGACGTCATTTTGACACAAGGAATCTGAGCTCCCACCAAGGCAGCTCTGCAGGGCAGCCTGCTGGGGCAAACAAAATGTGTTCCAGGGAGAACTGCAAAAAAATTGAGATCTTTAGATTTAATAGGGGTTTAAAAGCAGCGAAACAAGCATCACATTTTTCTGTCTTGTGTTTTCTTTGCCCCCCTAGGCTGTATCCTGTTTTGCAGTGACAAATTGGGGAAATAAAAAATGAAGATGAACAGAAAATAAGACTGGGGGAGGGAAAGGAAAAGGTATTTGTTGTCCAAAATTCATGACAAGGAAACAAATGCCACAAAATTCTTCAAACTATCACCACCGATTTAAAGGCTGTTTTTCATAGGAACAGGCATTTGGAATGATAGTCAGGAGGTCACTGCCTCCTGATCCCTGCTCTTTCCTCAGCATTGTCTCCCTGTTGGTGAGTCCCCAGAGTTTTCTGTGGTAACAGCATTAATCTGGCTGCCCTTGTGATCCCTCTCCCTCTCCTTAACGATGGTGCAGTTGACTCTGGGCAACCCGGAGGCCGTGGGGACCATGTGCAGTGGCTAAGTGGCAGTCTGGATGTGTTCAGGGAAGATTTGCTCCAGTCAGATATAGAAAAGAGTTTTTCTATTCTGGGTGCAGAGACACAGAGATAAGGGCTCAATCAAGCCCTGCGCTGCACAAAAGGTTTCATTCTCATCACGTAGTGATCAGAGCTGCAAGACTAGAAAGGGCTGCAATGATTTCAGCAGCATTGTGCAATCCTCTTCCCAGCAAATGTGTGATTACAGATGGGGTGATAGAGACACAGGGAACCCGTTGTGTCAGAGAGTTCTTGTGCACACATCAAAGCACACAAGAGCAGATAGAGAGAGGCATTCGTATGTGCTGTGTATGCATGCGTGCAAATGAGTGTTTATTGCATGATTGTGTGTGTGTGCATGTGTGTGTACGTGCAACTGCGTGGATGGGTATAAACACACAGACATATTCATGCCACGCACAGGTTCAAGCAGACGTGTGTGCATGAGACCACATGGGGCCACTCACACAGGTGCACACACCCCAGACCTGCGTGTACCGCGTGGCCTAAGCATGAACGCCGAGAGCGCAGCACCTTCACCTTAAAGCACACAGCCCAGGCACGGGCTCAGGCTGCGAGGTGGCATCTGCACCTTGCCAGTGACCTTGCACACCCACCCACCCACCCAAGCCAACCACACAACGGTGGTCTGGGGCAGCTGTGGACCCACTCAGTGTGACCTTTCGGATCTGCACTGGATCTTCAGGAGAAAAACTGGAAGGGCGGTGACTGGTGATGGCAGAGGGGCTCCAGTGTGGAGGGTATGTTTCCAGGCTGTTACCAACACAGCCCACACATAATGTCATTTGAAGCTGTTGTTAGGGAGCTGCTGTATTTGTCATCAGCAGGGAATCACAGCAGCTCAGATCAGGCAACAGCAAAACTGAGCAGGCCATGTTCTGCTTTCAGCTTATGTACAAGGCTGTGGAAAAAGGGGGTGTGCGGAGGGGGCAGGAAGCAGTTAGTCCATTGTTGTAATGGAGTAGCCTCTAGAGAAAAGAGACAGGGGAATATAAAAAAGGGAAACACCTTTAAAAAGAAGATGCTCCTAGCTCTCCTGAGGATCCGACAGAGAACTGAAATGCTTTATCTGCTCGAACGAGTGGAAAATATGCAAATATTTGCTCATGAAAAATTGCTGTTCTTTGCCTTCCCAAGCATAAACTATGCAAACGCCACACACCACGCAGCCGGCTCACGCAGAACTCACACTCAGCACGTCATGCACAAACAGACACACGCGCATACCCAGTACGTCAATGCAGCCGGGCAAGGACACGTGCCTGGGCTGCAGCACAGCAGCCTTCCCTACATGACAAACAGTGCCGGGGGGCACGGGAATACAGATGCCTCGACTGGCAAACCGTGCCTGGGCGGGCAGTGCCCCGCCGCGGCTCCCCGCGGTGCTCTGGAGCCGGAGCGGCTGCGGAGCTGCGGGCGGAAGGGACGCGAGCGCACATCCCGGTGCTGCCTTGCTCCCGGGCACGCGGGGCACCTCCGGGGGACACGCAGCGGGGCGGGAGGGGCAGGGCGGGGGTGGCGCCGAGCGGCGCGGGGGACGCTGTGCGGGGGACGCTGTGCGGGGGATGCTGTGAGGGGGATGCGGGCGCTGCGCGGCGCGTCCTGCAGAGGGGGATCGGACACCGGCCGGCAGGTGCGGCACCGCGTGGAGCCGGGGAACGCGGCCGGACTCCTGCCCTTCTCACTGGGGTTAGGAGCAGGCTCAGGACTGCGCTGCCAAGCGGCAGTGGAGCCTCTCCGTGCCAAATCCCCGCGTGTCAGGCATCCAGAGGGACCTGTGCAGGCATGAGAGGTGTGCACTCGCAGCACAGAGAGACAGTTGTGTCCTTGGCTGCACCAAAAGAAACGTGGCCAGCAGGTCGAGGGAGGTGATCCTGCCCCTCTATTCCTCTCTTGTGAGATCCCGTCTGGAGTGCTGCACCCAGGTCTGGGACCCCCAATATATGAAGGACACGGACCTGTTGGAGCAGGTCCAAGATGACAGTGATGAAGATAATCAGGGGGCTGCAGCATCTGTCCCATGAAGACAAGCTGAGAGAATTGGGGTTGTTAGCCTGGAGAAGAGAAGGCTCCATGGACAGCTTATAGTCCCTTCCAGTACCTAACGGGAGCCTACAGGAAAGATGGAGAGGGACTTTTCACAAGGCATGTAGTGATAGAACAAGGGGAGATGGCTTTAAAATGAAGGAGGTCAGGGTTAGATTAGCTGTTAGGAAGAAATTGTTCACTGTGAGGGTGGTAAGGCACTGGCACAGGTTGCCCAAAGACGCTGTGGTTGCCGCATCCCTGGCAGCATTCAAGGCCAGGCTGGATGGAGCTTCGAGCAACCTGATCTAGTAGAACAGCGTCCCTGCCCATGGCAGGGGGCTTGGAATTAGATGGTCTTGAAGGTCCCTTCCAACCCAAACTACCCTGTAGTTCTATGATTCTGTCAGGTCAGTCTGGTTCCCTTAGTGGAAAGCACCCCTTACAGATCCAAGAGTTTGTGAGCTCTTAAACACTAGCTTCCTTGCCCATCCACCTATCCACTCATGTCTCACCACCCCATCCTCCCTCCACAAAGTTTTTGTTTCTTTGGTGAGAAAGCTCATGGGTATCTCTGAAGAAAGTTTTCTCACCCAAACCGCTGTGCGCCTTGCTCAGCACTCCCTGTGAGAGCAGGTATGCCCTGAGTAGTGATCTTCTGTTGATAAGTGATACAGGCAGCTCTAGCAGTGTGCGTAGGGGAGGACAGCACAGGAGTAAAAATTTCTGGGTCTACACAGGAGTGGATGGGAGGAGGGGGCCTTCAGATGCATTCAGATACAGAGAAGGAGAAGGCAGCAGGCTTGGCTGAAGGTTATTTTTAAGAACTGGTTCAAACAGGCTAAAATGTCACCTGGTATCTCCCACCCAGCCAAGCTGCTGGATCTAGACGTTCACAAGGCAGCAATCTCTTTCTGGTTGCTGTAGAGATAGTCCTTGTAGTCATATGCCAGAGTTTGCGGTGAATACCAGCACAGTTCCTTGTCTTGGTGGTCTCACAGGCAGGGTCACAAGTCAGGGGTAAGAGATGGGACACTCGAGTTGGAAAAGCTGCCGATGGGGAGAGGGGCAGCCTGGGTGCTGCTCTCTTAGCTGTGAGGCATCTCCAATGGATGCAGCTTGTGAGCCAGTGTCTGATACGCTCCCTGCTCAGCTGTGTCACACAGGGACTGGCTGTGGGGGCACTGGGAAGTGGGAGACAAGCTCACACTTTCATGCTCAGTATTGGAGACTGCCAGGTCTAGCAACAGCTTTGCTCATTGCTCAAGTGATGAGTGCAGGTGAACGGCTCTTCCAGCTGCTCCTCAGCCACGTGGCATTTCAGCAATGCACAGCAAAAAAAAAAAAAAAAAAAAAAAAGAGGAGTCTTTGCCAGGCCTTGATCTCTGTGTGAGACAGGCCAGGCTGCTAAGCAGCACACAGCAGAAATCCCTGCTGGCAGAAGCGCCTTCAAACTCAGCAGCAGCCTGCATAAAGCCAGGGAACGTGTCGTTTCTGCTTGGTCCAGGCCCCACATGGGCAGAAGTCTCAAGAGAACTGTAGCCATGCAGCTGACATCTAATAGGCCCGCCCATCCTTAGAGACGTAGAAAGTATTCTAAGCCAGTAATTTCGTACCATGTTGGTGCTCTTGAGTAACAAGGGCTGGCTGTTACACAAGCCCTGTGCACAGACGTGGAGTCCACAGGCTGGAAAAGATTCATCTAATCATAGAATCACAGAATAGTTTGGGCTTGAAGGGACTTTTAAAGGTCATCTGTTCTTCCCAAACTCTTCAGCTGCCTGGCCAGAGATGATCAGTGATCCTGGTACAGCAGAGTGACAGCTGTTGTCACAGGATAACCTGAGGGCGCCACAAATTACTGAAGCAAAAAACCACACTGCCACCTTTTCGTGTCTCAGGTGTACCCCTCCTCATTTACAGGCACTATGGAAGTTCAAGGCAAAGGTACCCAGGAGCAGTCAGGCCGTGATGGAGAGGAAGCAAGTGCAAAGCAGTGCTGCTCATCCCTTCCCAGCTCTTGAAACACATGTGAGCTCTCTTTCCAAGGGTAGCAACAGCAGTAGCCAAAAGCCTGAACTTTGCTTCCAGAAGGAATCAGCTGTTGAGCTGAGCAAATTGTGATGCTGTGCAGGGTGGGTGGAAGAAGGGAGGGAGGGAGGGAGAGCCAAGCCTGACACAGGCCAGAGCAGGAGGGGAGGCACTCACAAAGGCCTTGGAGGCAGGATGGAAAAGACAGTAATTACATAAGAGCACTTGGCTGGAGCATCTGGCTGGAGTCAGCTGGGCCCCGCCAGCCCTCCCTCCCGCGCTGCTAACCAGGAGCAGCTGAGGATACAGGATACAGATAACTCAGCGCGGGACCCTTGCGGGGGGAGCGGAGGTAAGAGGTGCTCCGCTTCCCCTCCCGGCTTGCCATGCTCTTGAAGAGTAGGGGCAGAGGAGTGGGGAGCACGGGGAAGGAAAGGCAGCTGTGGTGGAGGAGAAGCAGTCAGGAAGGGGAAGAGAAGGGGTTCTTCCTCTGCTTCTTGGTGCAAAAGATACCTTCGCTCTGGAGGTTTGGTGAGGGAGGAGCTGTGAAGGGCCAGTGTTTGTGCGTGGATGTATGTATGTATGTGCAACAGGGCAGCCGATCCACATGTGTCACAGGGGAGCTGAGCTCTACACAGGGGCTAGAGTGGGGAGAAAACATCAATTTCCTTCTCCACACCTGTGGTAGAGAGGGGTAATAGGATGGATGCGGCCACTGAGGTAGAGACAGGTTTTGTCCCGGTCCTATGCCAGTGTTGTGGTGGGTACAGGAAAAAGGAGGAAATCGAGAAGGAGGAGGAAGCAGCTGCTTTTGAGCAGGGATTGTTGCAGTGTAATCTGGACAGTGCTTCCCTGGGCTGCCTCCAAGGCAGAGTGTGTGATGAGGGAGAGTGAAGATTGTTGGGCACACAAGGTGCCCTCAGGCTTGGACTGCACTTTAAAACATGGCTGGCACAGAGTTTACTGGATAGAATTCTCAAAATCTCCTGCAAATGTGACTGCCCTGGCAGAATATTGCTGGTACACACTGTTCTCTTTGAGGAGGAGGGCAATATTACCCTAGCAAAAGTGTCTTTACTGGCATAAACTTCTGCCCAGCTGGGCAATGCCACCAGGGCAAGTCTCTGCTGGCTCCTGGCAGGTCCCTATTCAGCCCAGATGAGAGATTAAACACAAAGTCCTGCTCGCTCCCTACCGTGAGCTGTTCTTGCAGTCAGATGAGACACAGGCAAAGGACTCAGCTGATGAGGTCCCCCATGAAGAACATCTGCTTGGCTGTGAGCAACTCAGGAGTGCAGATGGAAATGTGGGACGGAAACGAGGACAATGGCCTCCCTGCTACCTGTTTCCCTTGGAAAGCTGGAAGAGGCCAGGCATAAGGCCAAGAACCACAAAAGTGGGTAATGTCATGTTTGGAAATAAGCCAGGCAGGAAAACCTGAGAGAGACACTGCAGTAGCTTTTTCGAGACAGAGAGGAAGTTTGTCTTCAGTGTCAGTCTCTACATTTTCATGCACCCCAGAAAATTTATTTGCCTTTATTAGTACTGTCAGCTGCCAAAATCCCACCAGCAGCAGCCAGTAGACAACAAAACTGATCACAAAACCCCACTTTTGTCAGCTGGTGAGGCTCCATCAGCAAGAGTATTGCCCTAACTTCCCCCCCCACCGTCTCATTTCCCAAAAGGGGAAACTGAGGCATGGGCAAACGTGGGCAACTTTCAGTGGGTTTCATTGCATGTCAGTGCTGGTGCCTGGTGAGGAGCTCACGTGCTCAGCAGTGAATTTGTCCGTCCTCTTCCTGCCTCAGCTGGAAGGCATGTTCACTCCATGTTCATTGAGCTCCAGGCTGACAGGCAGCCTGAGAATATCTCCAGGCCTCCCAGCCCCCATTCCTCCCTTCCCCCCCAGCTCACAGTACATATTTTCCCAGAGTTTTCCGCTTGCTCCTCCAGTGGTTCTGGGGTCCTGCCAAACGCCAGCCACTCTCTGGGAAGCGGGGCCTCCCATTCCTAAACCAAACATTTGGGAGAAGGGAAACAGGAAAAAAAAGTCTCAGCACACGTAGACACGCTCAAAACCCTATTCCCCTCAGAAACCTTGGAGCCTTCTGCAGCTCCTCTTGGAAATTGCAGGAGGCACAGTGCTGACTTGGCAATTCTGACCCCTGCAGAACAGAGATATTGTCCATCCTTCCTTCTGCCTCCCAAAGATCTGTATGTGCACACACCCTCACCCCCCCACACCCCTTCCCACATACCCAGGGTATAAATACCCAGGTCACTTTTGGTGCAAGATAGAATCTTCTAATCCTCTTCCCAACAGACTCTGCAGTGCGAGAAAAGTCTCCCATCTCTCCCACCCTGCATTCTTCTCCCCTCCAAAATGCCCTTCATTCCAACATTCTGGTGCAGCCACATCGTGCTTGCCCCAAAGGCACAAGCTTGACAGCTTGGCGCCAAGCTGGGGACAGTGGTCACAGCCAGGGTTTGTTTTCAGATCCCCAGTTTTGCTGGCACGCAGCTGCCAGCAGCCAGGCTGTGCTTCAGACCAGGCACACCCCTCCCACCCAAAACGCTCGGCCCGGGACCTAAACAAGGGACATGACCAGGGGATGACACGTGCTGGAGCACAAGGCTTGGGGCTCTGCCCAGGCAGAGGAGATGACCAGAGAGGGAAAAAAACCGATGCGTCTCCCAGTTGGCAGCTGCTCCTGCTAGAAATATCATGCCTGGGGCAAGAGGCCACAGTGACGTGCAGAAATAACAATGCAGGAGACAATGAAAGATGAAGTTTGGGGACTATCAGTGGGTCAGGCACAGCTGGGGAGAGAGCACGGCCAAGTGAAGGGCTAATGCATGAGACAAGGCACTCACACAAAGGACTGAGGGCAGAATCCTGTAGCATCCTGCCTGAAGGAAAGTCTGTCTCTTGCACCAATGCACCTTACCTTGTCCATCCTGAGATGCCAAGGGTGGGACACTGCTCTGCTGCTGTCCACCCTTTGCACAGGGCACAATCTGTGCTGCCTGCATTTTGCCGGCTGGAAGTGAAAAGGCAGAGAAAAAAGCCAAACCAACAACATGTACAAGGAAAAGGTACTTCCTAGGAAAGAGTTAAAAGACGCTGAAACCCAAGCCGGTTTAGGATGGAGAGCACCCAAAGCCAGGGAGGGAGAAGGAGGGAGAGGAGAGGGGAGGGAGCCGGTCCAAGCCTAGCTTGCGCACCCAGCCAGCGCTAAGCAGTGCCTGTGCCAAGAGCCGGCTTCCTTAAAGCCATGGGCCCGGGGGCCGGCCCTGCAGGCAGAGGGGAGCCGGCGAGCAGGGGCTGGGAAGCGAAGACGGGAGCCTTCGGCCCCCCGGGTGAGCAGCTGCGCTGTGCCGGGGGGCAGGCAGCAGGATGGGGGGCACAGGCTGCGAGAGGGGCTTTCTCAGCTGCTTGGCGTGTGTGTCTTTCGTAAGCATACTTCTCTGCAAGCTGCAGAGCTTCACGTCCTTCACCCTCGGCAGCGAAGCAGCTCCTCTCCGGTCCGCCCACAAAGGCTGCGCTGGGGAGCCGGCCGTCCCCGTGGGAAGGTGCTGGGGTTTGCCCGAGAGCCCACTAGGCATTGGTGGGAGAGGGCAGAGCCACCGGGATGGGTGGGATTTGGTGGGGGAAAAGAGGAGGTTGAAGTTAAGTTCCCAGCCCACAGGAGAAGAGGCATCTCTGCCAAGAGATGCGGGTCAGACTCCATCTGGGACACGGGGATTTTTGGATTAGATTCCTATAAAGAAATGATACACAACGATAGGAGGGCTGGAGAATTTTTTTTTACAGTGCTTCCCAGAGATTGGGCAGCCTACCAGAGAACGCTTTTGCTGAAGAACTGTTGAGGTTGGACTCAATGATCTTAGAGGTCTTTTTCAGCCTTAACAATTCTATGATTCTGTTTCTTCCTCTGTCCCAGCCTGGGGACTGAATACTCTAGTGGCTTTAATGGTTTGCCTAGTCAGCATCAAGCCTTCTTCCAGGGTCAGCACCGAGTCTCCACTGGCCTCGGCAGAAGGGTGTGGGACATCCTTTTGGGCCATGCGGTTGCTGCTCAGATTGCAGCCTTGAACAAGCATGTAAACTCCCTCCACAGGACAATGCCATTTCATCCCATCCTGGCTCCAGCCACAGAAAGATGTTTTATCGTGATCTCTGTTCCATCCCTTAGGTCCTCTCTCTTCTTATACCTCACTCTTGACACTTCCTCATGTCTTCCCAGGTCACCATGGACATAACCTACCTGCGCACGTCCCTGACCTTCCTTTTTCTCCCTCTTGTTGTGTTTGGGGCACCTGCTGATGAACCCAACCTCACAGAACCAGGCCCTGGTGCTTGCAAGCGCTGTTGTGACTCACTGGACTCTTCCACAGATACCCCACCGGTCCCTCCCAGCCACCACCACTTTCCCTACCCAGTGCCAGAAGTCCGTCCCTATATCAACATCACCATTCTGAAGGGTAAGTCTTTGCCCCGGCATGCCAAGGCCAGCTCAGGGACTGATGGCATTGCAGTGGAGGTGACAGCCGGATTGCTGGCATGCTGGTTGTGCTAACAAACCACCAGGAGCTATCCTGGAGGATAAGTGACCACACACACTGTGCCCAGGGTTTAGGTGTTTTGTGCTGTGATGAGGAATAGCCTAGGGGAATGGAAATCAGTTCATTTCCCTGCTGTGATATCTGTGTCTCAGGATACTGTCTGCTACCAATTTTTCCTCCCTGCCAACACAGGAGTGGCAGTGACAGCCTCTTTCCAAGCTGGGAGGACACATTCCTTGTCTCAGACTTACAGAGTCCTGTAGTGCCTGAGAGAAGGAACACTTCTTATCAACTGCAAAATAAGCATGTTTGAAAGGCGCTGGCACACAGGGAAGTCGTAGGGAAACCTGCTCCAGCTCTGTGGGTCATGTGCATTTGGGAGTGGGAGGAGGGCAGAGGGAAGCAGCAGCTATTTGCAAGCAGCTCCAGGCTAAACTGGCAGTGACCCCCAGCTCATTCCACCCTGCAGTGGCTGGCTCAGCTAACGGGAAAGGGCTCCCTATTTTAGATCAGCTCCTCCCTTCGGGACTCCCCTTTTAGCCTTTGCTGTGGGCAAAAGCCTGTTCCCAGCTGGATGCTGCCACTCGCTTCTTGTAGCTCTGTGGTTCGTCTGGGTTAACTGGGCAGATGCTCTCCCTTCCCTGCCCTGTCTGGAACTAGCTGCAATCCATCAAAGCTCAGAAGGGCAGATAGAGGCCTAGACTAGAGTGGGGTGTTTTAGAGGGACCTTTAATACCATGCAGGCAATGGAGAGGAGGAAAAGAACCAGACACAGATTTTGAATGCTGTCACTCTTAGTGCTGGAGGCTGCTCTGAGCCCCATTTCTTCTCTGTATATACAAAGAACATACTGGTGCTGGTCTCTCTCTGTATTAATGCCTGCCCAAGTGTGTGATGGGCAGTGCCCACACCCCAGGCTGGAACTGCAGTATTAATTATACAAGATGTTCAAAGCATGCCAGTATTGTCAAAGTACCATCCCTCTAACTTGCAGTGCTCCATATGCCCAGTCCAGCTTGGATCGTTTCCCTCTGACCCACCCTATTGTCCCTCCCTAATCATATTCCCTCATAGGTGTTAGCAGTTCTTCCCCTTCTCCAGCCTGCAGCTAGAACAGTGTGCATCCTGTGTGGATAATTGGGTCATAGGAGAGGTGTGTAGGAGGGCAAGGCTGTGCTGGAGATAAAGGAATGTGGGGGAGGAAGAAGTGGTCAAGAGCCCCAGAGGTACTTTGGACTACTGGACTCCCTCTGAAGCTGATGTCTCCTAGGAGCAGGTCCTGGTGCCTCCAGCAGAGCCGTATCATTTGTTGAGCAGGGGATTCATTGGGGAAGAGACTCCAGTCACTCCCAGAGCTCTGCTAGCTCCTTTCCCGTGAAGAGCAGTGTTATTGTGACCCTCAGAAATACTCCTTCTTCTGGCATTGCCCCACTCTTGTGCAATCTTCTGCCTCCTCCTTAGGCTTTCTCGCTGCCACTTCCACATCCCCTGGTATCACACAGGAGTTGTGTCCTGTCTTCCTCTTGTAGGAGAGAAAGGAGACCGGGGAGAGCCTGGGATGCCAGGGAAATGGGGCAAAGAAGGACCACGAGGCGAGCGGGGTGCCCAGGGCCAGAAAGGCAGTAAAGGACAGATGGGCACAGCGGGAGACCCTTGCAAGCATCAGTACGCTGCGTTCTCCGTTGGTCGCAAGAAAGCGCTGCACAGCAGCGAGGGCTTCCAGGTCTTGATCTTTGACACCGTCTTTGTCAACCTCTACAGCCACTTCGACATGTTCAATGGCAAATTCTACTGCTCAGTGGGCGGACTTTACTATTTCAGCCTCAATGTCCACACCTGGAACTTCAAGGAGACCTACATGCACATCATGCACAATGAAGAAGAGGCGGTCATCCTGTATGCCCAACCCAGTGACCGCAGCATCATGCAGAGCCAGAGCCTCATGCTGGAGCTCCAGGAAAATGATGAGATCTGGGTGAGGCTCTACAAGCGGGAACGGGAGAATGCCATTTACAGTGATGATGTTGATGTGTACATCACCTTCAGCGGGTACTTGGTCAAGCCCAGCATTGAATAACTGCCTCTCCTCTTCCTTGGGGCCTCTTAGGCCTTTTCATTTTTCCTCTCTCTCTGTCTCTCTCTCTCTTTCTCTCTCTCTCTTTACTGCCCGTAACCACTGCAAATCACTTGGAAATGGACCTGTCAAATCTCAGGCACTGAGTGTGAAACTTGCCACACTGGCTCCCACCTCACGCTGTCTTGTAGCCAGACCTGTATCTGTCCACTTTACATCATGACACTACCACCTCTTGCCCCTCACCTCATAACCTCAGCTTAGGTTATTGGCTTCTTCTCAATCTGCCAGCAAGCTGCCTCTGGCATTTAGGGTTCTAGAGCAAGAGGAAATTTAAAATGCTGCTCCTGGGCCTATGTCCCTCCTTGGGGCTTCATACACAAAGGACTCCTGTGGAAAGGGCTAGAAAGTCCCCACTGCCGAGGTACATCCTGGTTCCTCTCCATCCCAACTAGACATACCAATTTTGCAGCCTGAAACATGGTCTTAATGTCACCTCTGACATCTGCAGTCTGGAGAGTGGACTGGGTTCCGATGGTCTCCTATAGCACAAGGAAGATGTAGGAGCACTGAGAGAGGATATTGTCTTTCCAAAAAGGGAACTGTTGGCCTTCTAAATTGGCTTTCCTTAGACACCCTTCTGTGTCACAGAGTCCAGGTTGGCTGTCAAACCTCGACCTGGTGGGATTGTCCTCCTCTGTGCCAGCTGTAGCTCTTCAAAGAGATGAAGGGCCAGACACTTGGCCAGACCCTTCATGGGCATATGCCATTGATTCAGTAGAGGCAACCGTTCTGTTCCCTCTAGGGATCACCAGTACAGACCTAGAGAGAGAGAGAGAGAAAACCTTGAAACCCTCCCTCCCGCACCTCTCCTGGGGTGCTACTCAGTCTTGGCTCCTCAGCTATGGGAAGCTAGTCCAGAGAGCGAACCTGAATCTGCTCTCCTTTGGCAGAGGTGCCATTTCATTGTCCTCCTGAAGGTGGTTCTCCCACACTGGTATTGAAGGACCACTGTTTCAGGGCTTGAGCTTGAGGCTGTAGGGGCAATTGCAGTTAAATAGATTCCAAACCTGGACAGGCTGCCACTTCTTTGCCTCTGTGATGGAAAAGAGATAGAGGTGAGACTACAGCTCCTCACCCAAGGGTTAAAAGCTTCCCTGCCATATGCTCTGTGCCCTTTTCTGGCAATCTCATCAGAATAGCTGAGAAAAGCATGTGGCTAAAACAAACCCTCGCTCTTTTTGTTAGGTTGGAGATTTCGCAGTGAGAAAGGAATGCCAGTGGTAGGGTTTTCTAGTACTATTTATGTTGGTCTCACACTGCTCCCACTTGCATCCCTCTGGAGGGGATGCTATAGTCTTGGGGAGAGCAGGTGAGGCTGGCTCAGCACTTTAGGAAACCTACTTCCACATGTTGTCATGCTCCCATAAACAGCAGTGCCAAGACTTGTCTCTTTTTTGAGTCTCAGGGCAGGACAAGCAGGAGAAACTCAGGTATTTCTCCTCTGCTCATCATTGATCATGAAATCTTTGGACTTACCCGGGTTCTGCTGTCTCACGATGAGCCATGGTCTCTGCCTGTAGTACCTGGGACTACCAGGGCTCTCCCATAAGAAATGTGCATCATTATACAAGATTAGATCTGGTACACACAGCCCGGGATAGCAGAGGAACAGGGACCAAGGCTAAATATTAAAACTGACCTTCAAAAAATTGCAGGGCATTTTCTCTCTTAACCTGTTTACTTACTGGCCATGCTGCTCTAAGGAAGCTGTACAGACTGTAGTGAGTTTCAGGAACTTTGCTCTGGATCCTCCCCACCACCGTCAATGAGGCAATGGGTATAAAAACAAAGTTTCCCTAAGGCAAGGGTTTTTTTTTCACAGGGAAACGTGATGAAGGGATCATGGAAACTAAAGGAGACTGTGGGTTTCTTCCTCTCCCTTAGCAGGTCAAGTGTGTGGAATTGCTCAGAGATAGGATTTCAGATAGCAGAGGAAGCAGAAAGCTGGAGGTGATGCTCAGGACCAAACCCCTTTTCTCTCTTCCTCAACAGGCTGCAAACCCAGATATAGTCTATTTGCAGTGTATAATGCCCCATGCCTCCCTGAAGAGAAGCAAGCCTCTCCAACACTGAATATCTCCATAAAAAAACTTTCTTCTTCCTCCTTTCCTATTTGGTGATTGAATGCTGGTGACAGGTCTCCTGTGCTACCCATGAGCAGCCAGAGGGTGCCTGATGTATGTGAGAGAGGAGGGCAGGAGGACCAAAGGGTGTGTTTAACAGGCTTCTGGTGCTAAACAAGACGGCATTCCCGTGGTGCTAAATCAGATTTCAGGAGTATTGGGTGCTTTCTGGAAGGTGTAGTAGGCTGAGTTGTGATGTACTCTGGAATTAATGGTGCTTTATGTAACAAAACCAAACAAACTCCAAGAACTTTTGTATATATATATTTTTTCAGTGGTATTAAACTTTTTTCCTTGGTTGTTTTGCACTTAAATCTGTTTTTCTCTCTCAACCTATTCATTCTAGCTCTGGTTAGTTCTGAATGGTGTGATGGAAAGTAGACTGACCTGAAATTGATGGGTACAAAGTCTAACTCAGCTCTGAAACTTCCCTGGGTAATCCTTGGCAATCTTGTGTCTGTTTCCTTTGTGAAGAACCATTACCTTAAAATATTTACTGCTTGAAGACTTCTAATTATGATGACCCTCTCCTTTTTGCTGGAAAAGCTTTCAGCAAATTCAAAGAAGTATTCTTTGGAGATTACAAGAGAATCCCAGGACAGTACAATGGGTTGGAGGAGTAGGCTTCAAGTACTTAATTATATGGAGGAAGGCCGGGTTAATGTTGGAGTTCTCTTAAGGGAGATCAGATCCTTTATCTTATGAAATTTTTAGCACATTCTTCTATCAAGTACTTTGTAAGCACGAGTGTTTGCTGTTTTCCCTGTGACATTTCTATTTTCTCTGCCAAGAGCTGAAGGCCAGGAAGTAGAGTGTAGGAGGGATAGTAAACTGTTGATTGGACACTTGTGCTTCCTAACATTGGAATGAGTGGGAGTTCCAGAGTTAAGCTGGACACGCGTATTTGGAAGACCTGTGTGTTATGAGAAAGGCCTGAGATTCAGGTCAGAGGTGGGAAGACAAGTGGCAATGGCCCATAAAGCTGGGGGAGAAGGGAAGACATGAGTGGGAAATGGAGACTTGTAAGCTTGAGTGAAAGATCTAGAAGGAGTAGAATCCTAAGGACAGGGAGATGCCTTTTGGGGTCTCAGTCCAAGTCAAAGAGGTACATGGGGTTTTGTTTATCATCTTTGGACTGAGGGGACTCCTACTGAGGTAGAAGGATAGACAAAAACAAGATGAGGTGCCCATATAGGACCTTCTGTTTTGAGTTTAATTTGCCTTCACATAGTTTCTCCTGTGGTTTGATGTGTGCCAGACACTTCATTTGGCAAGGGGTGGAATACATAATCATACACATCCCTACAGGCCTCTTTGGTCCTGTTTCAGGCCCAGAGCAAGGGCTATTTATATCCTAGTAAATGCAATACTCTGTCAGGTCAGAGCCCAGCCTTCTTCCCATTATTTATTTACTTCTGAGGAAGCATAAAAATGTGTCCTCAGGAATTGTAGCGTTTGTGTTTGTGCATGTTCTTGTTCCTTGAGGTGAGATGCTGGCAGATTGGAAGTGACTTTGTCACACTTACAAAAGGTGAGGAAACGAGGGAGGCAAGGAGGGAGGGAGGCAAGGAGTGAGGGAGGAGGGGGGGACTGGAAATGTGTAGTCAGATCTTCAAGAAAACTTTTCTATGCTTCACCCTTTCAGCCTGCCACCTGAAGAGTCTCTTCAGCCAAATCCCTTGGGGCTAAGATGCATGGAGACAGGCAGGGTCTGTAGCTGGTGCCACCCATCACGCCATGGGTGCCTGACCAGGGAGTTGCTGTAGGTGAGGCTCAGCTCAGGCAAAGCGGACCCTGCAATGCTTTGAAGGAGCAAGGTCCAGACTGGATCAGATCAGCCCTGCTGCCCTGCCAGTGAGTGCATCCCTGCCCAGAAGGCCACGAGACCATTCATTCATTCATTTATTCACCTGACGTCTGTGTTCTTTTCCATGCAATGGAGCTGCCCTCTGGGATGTGATTCAGGGGTTGGTGACAGCCGGTATCTCTCTCCCGGGCAACGCCAGTGTGCCCTGGGTTGTGCAGCTACAGCAGTACCCCTGGGGCTGTGCCTCTCTTTTCTCCCAAAAAAGTGGTCCAAACTCTGCCGCAAAGGGCTCTGTGGACATATCTGGAGTTTGTTCAAGGCATCTGTCATGGGGCTGGCCCTGAAAACTGCCTTCTTGCACATCCCTGGACTTGCAGGTGAGAATGGAAGGGAGTGGGAGAGAGGACATGAAGGGCAGGACATGGTGCTGTCTCTGGGAAAGCAAGCAAAGACCAGGGACAAGTCAGGAGAAGCTGAAGGCACTGCAATAGCTCCTTGCCCTGTGATAGCTGTGGGAAAGAGGAAGAGAGAAGCAAGGCAAGAAAAGTATAAAGGAGACCTTTGACCCTGCAGGTGGGCACAGGTGAACATGCCTGCACCCAAAGCAGCATGAAGAAGAGGGACACAGCTTAGCAGGATCTGGCTCCACATCCGTTTAGAGCCTTTGTCACAGGAGGGACAGTCACAGGAAGTGTCTCTGGCCTTGCCGCAGCTGCCAGCTATGGTGCGAGACCTGCCCCACATCAGTGCACTATTCAGGGGGCTGCCACGCCATACTGTAGGAGATTTCCCCTTTGCAGCAGCCTGCTGCCCCCCTCCTCTCCCAAACCACCCAGACAACCTGCTTCACTCACACCTCAGCCTTGTTTATCTCCCAGAGTCCAGAGAGGGAGAGGGGTGATACAACACCGCAGCCAGCATCGCCCAGTGCCACGAGCAGAGTTGCCACCTCCCTCCATCTAGCACATTGCAGCCAGATGCCAGCAGTGGATTCAACCTGTCCAGATCTCCACTTTCTCAGCTTCCCTTTCCCATTGCTGGCTGAGAGCTGCCATAGGATTTGAAGGGCTAGATGTGCACCCTGCTCATGGCTATGTGGATGGTGGGGCACAGCTGCATTTGAGGGCAATTGTTCCACTGCCTTGTGTGGTGTGGTCCTTCTCTAACCACAGTGGTCATGCACTTGCCCAGCCACACTAGGCGTTGGAGGCCAGCTCGGTGCACACTCTGCTGCGACACCCACACACATATACACACACGTACCAACGTTATGTGGACATCTCTCCCCTTCCTGCCAACGGAAACCGTTGCCCTTTGCAAGCCCGGTTTGCTCTGAAGATGCTATCAGGAGGTGGGCAGAGGATGCTGAGGCTCCAGGCCTCTTTGGTACAGGCACAGCTCCCTCATCTAATGAAATGCCTTCTCCTTCACCCACGAGCTCTCTGTGATCTCTCGCCTTGCAGTTAATACCACAGTGAGGGCCAGAGCAGAAGGTTCAAATCAAAGGCTTCTGACAGTTTCTCATTCCACAGACCATCCAGTCTCTTGAGTTTGTGCCACTTAACTCACAAATGACCTGGGAATTATTGCAAAACTTCACACTTTTCCGTCTCTGTTTGCAACAGTTAAACTGGGAGGGAGCAGGATGTAGAGCTCTCAGCCTGGAGAAGCTAACATGTAGGGAACTCCCCGTCTACCTGGGGAGGTTGTAAATAGAGCCCTGGGTGAGTGGGAGGCAAGAGGCTGGGTTCTTAATTCCTTATAACACTCTTGCACCCGTTGCCAGTGTGGGTGAGGATGGAGAAGTGCAGAGGTGCCTCCACTGACGGGGAGCCCAGACGGTGTGAACTGCAGTGCACCTCCGAGGGGGCAGATATGCCCAAGCCTCACCATCACTGCTGAGGGCAGATGCACTCAAAGTAGCCAGAGGAAGAAATGGTCCACGGAGAAGAAGGAGGACAATAGGTCTCCTGTTTAACTGACTCACATCCTGCAGGCATCATTTTCACTGTTCTGATCCTGTGCTCTGAAGCCCTGACCACCCTCCAGGTGTTTGACACAACAATGCCCTAGAGCAAGCATCTTCCATGGGGTGCCTGATGGTCACTGAATTCTGTTTGCCCCACACATGCTTTTCTGGGCTTGTGGCATTCTCACATTCCACAGACACTTTTTTCCCTCCCCACATGTCCTCAATTCTTCCCCTGAAATAGTGGAATTGGGCAGATCACTAGAAAGGACATTCCAGGCAACAAAGCCCGGTCGCCTGCAGGCACAGCCAGTGATTCAGCAGATCTTTAGGGCCTAAAGTCCACAGGATTACTGTTCCACATACCATCCAAAACACTTCCCAAGCCCTTGCTTTGCTTCGACTCCCAGTTTTCTATGCGTGGTGTGCTCGTGGCACTGTTTGAGTCTAAAATAATTATGTAGGCTTTTACAGCTGTACCACATGATTTTAATTTTTTTTTAAAATTCTGTTTGTTCATTATATGGCGGATACTGAAGCACTCCTCTGACCCTCAGACAGGCTTGCTTCTCCTCCCTCATCCCCAGTCCTGCCAGCTGTAGAGGCAGAACAGCTGTGTCTTCAGTTCAGTGGCTATACCAGGCAGAACAGTGGTGAGTTGGCTCAGCCCATGACTCTCTTGTCCTGCAGGATGGCAATCTGAACCTGGAGAACATGGAGAGAGGATGAATGCATAGCCTTCTCTTTGCTGCAGGTCTTTTTATTTTTCACTCCCCCCTCCTCCTTTACATTCCTCTGCCAGTCCGCCTCACCATTTCAAAGCACTGTGCAGAGAGGTCTCGGAGTGCAAAGTGCAGGGGGAGCAGTGGGAGGGCAGGTGAGGACTGAGAAGGGCGAGAGGAAAAGGTCAGTGACGCAAGCCCAAAGCGATGGCTCTCAGCTGAGCTGCTCGGCTGTTTGTCCGCGGTGCGCTATTTCTACTCTGCAACAATTCACACATCTGGGGACCACAACTCCTTCCACCGCCCACGCTCTTCCCTCCCCCACTACGGGGGCTGAGGCAGGGGAGGGGGAAGGAGGGAGAGATGCTGCACCAGCCTGCCAGCATCCTTTCCATGACCAAAAGGATAAAACCCCTGAGCAGTCCTTTTCATCAGCCACCTTCCCTCTGAGCACTGAGCATATCTGATGAAGAAACCTGCTGCCTGCAAAGAGGGTGCGGACAGTAGCAAGAAGGAGGGCGATCTTTTGTGGTCCACGGAAGGTCAGCACTGGAGAAATGCAATGACACCCTCGCCCTTGAAACATGAAAGCAACAGTACATGTTTCCTACTAGAATTAAAGCCTCACCTAAGTAGACCATGGCTAAGAGAAGGGACCCTGGTACCTGCGGACACGTGCTGTCCTTGGCCTGTTTCCAGGGTAAGCATTCAAGTGGAGCCAAGCGCTTGATGCCCCCCATGCTTCCCCACTGGGCCTGAACTGTGCTCTCTGTGTGTGTATGTGTTTGTGTGCACGAATGTGTGCACAGGTGCAAGCAGAGGGCAGTGCCCCCACGGACCTTCCCTGCAGCCTGCTCCAACTGTGGGGCACAGCACCGGCCTAAAATAGCCCTCCCAGCCCTGTGCAACTGCTCTTTGCAACTGCAGGGAGAGTGAAATTCTGACCTGCTTCAATGCTCTGTGCCCTTTCCTGCCTCTTATGTGGGAGCCACCAGAGCAACAGGGAACGGTGATACTCAAAATGACGTTTCCCCTCTGCCCGTGCATGTCAGTCAGGAAGAGAAGAGGAGGAAAGTGTAACCCTGTGTGTCTTTCTCTCAAGGAACTAAGTCCCATTTTCCCTGAGACACATACATCCCATTTCCCAAATAGGGGCACAGCCTATGGAGCAGATGGGGTGAGCTGCAGCTTGGGCTTTGTGTTATGGCAACGAACCTGACAGGTACCACACGGACAGGGTTCCGTGTTGCATCTCTCAAGGAGCATCCACAGGCTCCTCAGAGACCACAGTGAGGAAAACACTAGTGTCCACAGTGCTTGTTTTTCCTCCAAGTGGTGGTCTTGCAATATTCACCAGGATCTGGTTCGTAGTCTCCACTTACATGCAGCCTTGCCTACCCATAGCCAGAAAATAGGCTTTTCGATTGTGTGCAGCCTCATCAAGCCACAGAGCCGCTCTTCTACAGGCAGTTCACCTCAGAGGAGGGCACAACAGGAGGAGAATCCCCAGAGAAGCAATCCCAGAGCTGAAACCCTGGCAGAAGTGTGCTCTCAGGAGGTCTGAGAAGCCCTTTGTTCTGAGCTGTTTCACAAGGTGGTGGTACATCCCTTGAGGGAGTGAGGTGCCCCTCAAGTCCTTGGGTCAGGTGGTGGACCTGAACACCACCCTTCCCTTCCATTCCTTACACCCAGGCACACTGGCTGTGGCCTTTCTCATCAGACCTTCTGCCTCCCAAGGTGGGGAGCAGCAGTGTTACAGGGCAAATGGGAGGAGAGCTGAACCCAGGAAACCACGGAGCAGAGGAAAAATAGCTCTTCTGGCTGAGCCCAGGGGAGAAACAGGAATGCAATCCTGAGCAGCGAGCTGTAAGGAGACAGGAAGCTGCCTCCAAACAAGTAATTTCTGTTCAGGCATTTTAATGACATGAAAGTTAATAATTGCTGCAGTCACAAATCAGTAACTCCCGGAAGGGCTTAAGGGGGTGTAGGGGGTTGGCCCTTGGATAAGCATGACATCACCAACCATATTTTAAAACAAAATCAACAATCTAATTAACTCCCTTTCTAGAAACTGCTCAGGCAAAGAGATGAAGAAAATGGAGGAGCAAGGAAAGCTCTGAGCAGAATGGGGGTAGTGGCTGTAATGATTTTTTCCTCTAGAGAAGGAAGGGAAATGTGATTAAACTGGGAGCAAGCCTTGATAATCAAAATACCTGAGGATTTATTCTCAAGAATCTCCTTACAGTATCGTGTCTTGCCTTCAAGCAATTTTGAATGTACAATAAATCTCTAAATTCTTCTCAATTTATTAGGTCTGGAAGCTGTCATTGCTTCATATTAGTCTTGTCAAGTATTTGTACTCTCTAACTTTAAATAGAGAGAGATGTAACACTGACGGGCTGAAAAACAGAGCAGGGCTTTATCTCTCCAAGACTGCCCAGGTAATAAGATAATGATTTCCCTCAAGGACAAGAGCAGCCACTGATGCTGAATAGTAAATCAGCCAGTGTTCAGCTCATTACCTTGCTTGGGCGTGGATTTGGTGTAAGGCTGTTCTCTGAGTCCAGCGCTGCCTTCCTGTAGAACATATCACTTGCACAGGCAATCCCTCTTCAGTACAGGTCTGTGAGCAAATTCTGTAGGCAGTCTAGCCATGCACCTTCAGCATTCAGTGCCAGGAGAACCCTCAGGCACCTGGAGAGGCATGTTTTAACTGTAAGTCAATAATGGCCCTACAGACCTGAGGAGTGGACACCTGGGTGTAGTGCAAGACCCAGAGCCTGGTCTATGAATCTGTTTTTGAAGAAGATAGGAAAGTGTCCTTTACGTCTCTTTCTGTGCTGTGGAAATTGAGACTCAGAGAGGATGTGAGAGCTGTACACACACGCTCATAGTCCCGTGGGTACATCACCTTCCTTCCAGTTCACGCTGCTGAGTTTTCCATCGCTGTGTGCCAGAATAAGACCATCTGCAGATACAGGCACCATGATTAAACTGACAGAGATCACTTGCCACACTGCTGTGGCTCAAATGCCTGCTGGGCCTCAGACACCATGTCCACAGGCTCAGACAAGGCTGTAGGCACTGGCTTTCTTTCATGTTGCTGAACCAGGCCCAGGCAAACAGCCCAGGTCTTCCTTGAGTGTCTCTAGGGAGGGACCCCAGGTCTGAGCAGCCCTTGTGGCACCACGAGCACTCATCAGGGAGACAGGCATCCACTCCTAGGAGCTCTCTTAAAGCTTGATTCTGCTTCTGGGCTCCAGTCCCTCCAGCCAAAGTCCTGACACTGTGTAGTTCAACCCAAGCATAATGAGGAGCCAAGGCTCAGGTCCCAAGCAGGGGCATCTCGTGACTGTCCCGTGCTCCTCCTCATGAGTTCATAGCAGTGTGTTCACAGCCAGGCAGGCTAAGAGTGAAACTGCTCGAAAGTAGCATGCTCTCCCTCCCACCCTTTTTTCCCCATTTCTCTGGGGCTGTGACCATCACTGTCAAGGAGTGAAAGTGAACACCTCCTCCATCACCTCCCACCTCTGGCCCCTGACTTGCCTCAAGTGAAACTGCCTGTGTATGCCTCAGCCTCCTACCACTTTTGTCCATGTTCTTCTATAGCCTACAGGGCTAGAGAATTCCTACTTTTGAACATTTTGTGTATTCCTGTGTATATTTGGTGTCTACTGCCTTTATCGGGCATGTCTGTCAGGACACTCTGTAGGGCAGAATTTGGAAGGAAAGAAATGCAGGAATATAATCTGCTCTATAGGTAGGCTTAGTAGTTGCTGCCCAGCATTGTAACTCCGCTGTGTTACCAGATTCCAGATCTTAAACTGCATTGCTTAAATGCCTCTCTGCTTAAACACAGGGATGGAGATTAGCCTGAGGGCAGTGTTTAGCCTGTAGCAGCAATATCTCTAGGAACGATGGACCAGGAGGGAAAAAGCCTCTCTCACATCAGCCCAAGTTTGCTGTTTTCATACAAAGTAAAGCCTCTTTTAGGCTTGTAATGTGAACAAATTCAATAAAGCCCTCACTTATACACTGAGCAGTGGTTTCCCACAAGGCCATTTTAACAGACATTTTTCGGAGTAGAACCACAGTTTAAGGGGAAAATAACTGCAGATGTAGAACAACAGCGTAGTTTTGAGAAGCGCACACATATGATTGGCAGGAAATTCAATGCAAAGGTTATAGTTGAAACAACATTATTTGGAAAGTACCAGAAATAACTTACAGAGCGTCTAGAGATCTTCACAGTGTATGCTGTCAGGAAGCGAACTTTAGTGGCCATCAGGGCATCTCTGCCCTCATCCCTTCACCTCCTGCTGGTTCTGCGCTCTTTCCACTGCTCCACTCCAGAGGGCCATGAGGACAGGATACCAAGATGGATCTACTGAGCCCTCCACTGAGCTCACCCCGGTGAGCTGGGCGGTTTGCAAGGCATCCCAGTTAGCCTGGCACTCTGGTCCCACTGAGAGCCAGCAAAGGGAAGGGATATCCCCAGCCTAATGAACATGATGAGCTGATGAATCGTGAGGTAGTTTGATATCAAACTATATTTTTGCCCATCACGCGTCTTCTCTGTCTCTGTTCCCCTGTTCACCTTTGCCATTTTGTGGAGACTCTCAGTGGACATGCAACTGAAAACGAGCAGTTTCAGCAGCTCTGCTCTTCTCTAATGAAAGCCGTGTGAGGGGAAAAGGTCTTATGCATAAGTACGTGCCTCAGTCTTGAGTATTTTTAAAACTTATGCTGCCCCTGAAACCGATCTGGCCCAAACAACACCTTTAACCAAACCTCCATCATCACACTTTTACCTGCCACTTTTACACTGAACAACAATGCTGACTGCAGAGTTTACCCATCTCAGCCACCATGATGGGGACAGGAAGATAAAGACAAGAACACCTCGCATGTGTTGCTGACAATGTGGTTTTGTTTGGCTTCTCACATTACAAATGGCACAATTCCTAACAATATCAGTGTAAAGGAGATAAAAAGTGCCACGTTCTCAGTAGCAGAACATCTTGGGCAATCAAGTTCAAAAATTATGCTGACAGCAAGCATAATTTACATGTGCCAGGTGAGGTCTGGACATAACACCATTATCATGTCTCTGGAGGAAACCCTCTCTTATTTATGCCACACAGTTGTCGCTTCTATACATTTTAAACTGTGTTTCCAAAGAAAATATGCTGAGGAAGTTTGTGCCTCCAAACATCGAGGTTTGGTTGTCTGTTAGCTGACCCATCAAACTATTCCCCCTCCCTTCACAGTTTTGGAAAAGTTGATCAATTCCAGTTGCCCTTGACAAAGGGATATATCCCTTATTACTCTTGAGCAAGGGTATCTTGATAGATGAGTGCTGGTTCTCCATTGAGACCCTCCATGGGAAAGTCTTCAATGCAACATCAGTCCTTAATGGATGGCAGAAAATCTGCACAAGAATCTATCACAGAGAAACAGATCTAGAAAAAAATGGTCTCCAGAGAGGCAGCTGATCACACAAATCCTTGTTTCCAGCTGCATCAGCCACCTAGCTCCTATAGGGACTGACTACGTTAAGTTTTCCTCTCCCACTATTTCAGGTACCATAGCGCACAATCAACCTTACATGATTTTTATACATCAAAAAAAGAAGGAAAAAACCAGAAAAAAGGGAGTCAGTGTAGTTTTTTTTTCCTTGATAAGCTGAACTGTAAAAAAACCTGTGCTTTGTGCTCTTGCTTTCCCAAAGTCATCTCTGGTCTTAAGGAAGGTGTAGGTTTCTCTAGCCTGAAGGATAAACAGGAAAAATTATGGTGAACATGAATGCTCCATTGCAGCTGCAATGCTGGTGATACCAAGAACTTACACACAGAGCATTTAATTTCTTCAGCTGAGGATTTTTGTGCCAGAGTAAGCGGCATTAATTTTAAGAGTTCCTGGGAAAGGCGGGCTGTGGCCTGATGATCCATGCCGTTACAGCTCCCTTCCAATGGGAGCCTCCACAGTGCAACATACACAGCCAGAAGTTACCAGAGCAGGAGAGCACACAGCCCAACTTCTCCCCTGCTCCTCTTCAGGAGAGGCTGGCTGGTTCTAATTCCCTGGTTGTCCTCCCCAAGCCTGGCCATGACAAAAGTTTTCAGATGCATTCAAATAACAGCTCTCAAGACTCCTGGTCCTTGTTGTGCGTGGTGGAGAAAGAGGTGCTGCATTCCACTACGGCTGGCTAGGTGAGTGCTTGGTTCTGGATCAGCTGCAATGCTTTCCCAGAAATGGCCATGAGGATTGACTATTGCAGCCTCCTGCAAAATGGCTCTGCCCATGCCTTCAAACTACTATTTTGCTCTAACACTATTTGTTTTTGAGGTCTGGTGTCTTCTGAGATCCAGTCTCTAGGCTGGGCTTCCTGTGACTAAGAACTCATCGTCCTCCTACACCCTTTTTCCACTACCTGAATCCAAGATCCCTTTGTTGTTAAACTAGGTCCCATCCCCCTAGTTTATAGAGTCCTTGAACAGGAACTGTCTGGAGACTTGTGATTAGCCTCTGGCAACTTTTGGTCAGCAAAACCTTCTTGCCAAACCTGAGCTTGGGCCTTGAGCTGCTCTAGGAGAGAAAGATGAGGAGCACAGAGTGTGGTGGCCACTGTAATCTGGCCTCACACCATTGGCCATTGTTGTGCAGCCCAGACCAGACAGAAAACATGATGTGCTGCACTTCAGAGAATTCTGCTTCTGTATGGAAAAGAGAGAGGGATGTGAGGAAACGTTTGCAGGTCCGTTTCTGTCTGTGAACCAGGCAACCATCAGGCTGTGGATTTGCACTTGTACGTCTGCCTTGGCTTGGGATGTGAAGGCAAAGAAAGGGGTATCTGTCTGCAAAGGTGAGGGCATAGGAAGCTTTGGAAGAAGGTGGAAATATTTTTTGTATCGTTGTCTGGCCTATTGAATGGAAAAGCCATGCCAAACAGGCACTGCAGGGTGGTATTGCCTGGCTGGACTAGATGCAAGGCTTAGGTCAGAGGGGGTGGTTCTTCCTTCTGTGGAATGAATGGGGTGTTTGGCTGGGTAGGGAGGCAGTGGGATGGGTGTTCTTGTGGTGTCACACCATCTGCAAGTGTGAGGGTGTGCCTCAAACTTGTTCACACTCAGCAATGACCTGGTTCCACTCCTACTGAGACCCAGGATGGATCCTCTAAAACTGGGGCGACGATGTCTGGTTTCATTCAGGTGTTGCTCAGGTCAACAACTCCAGCTATTTTTCACAAAGTGGTCCATGGTATTTCTACTGTAGACAAACTCCTGTCCCCAGTTTCAAAGTGATTTGTAAACTTGTGCAGACCCTGAGAGCAATGTGAGTGATCCATTGGGGTATCTGAAAGAGGAAGCTATAGGTCTTGCCAGTATCCCAAGAGGACAGGTCCTTTTTGCTCTGTCTTTTGCCTCCCAGCAGTGGTTTGAAACTGGTCCCAGTATGTCTGAGCAGTGCTAACACCTGACCCCTCTAACCCGATTTGTGCACTTACTGCTTTATCAGCAGGAAGTAGAATGTGGTTTGGGTTTTTTTAATTCTTGGCCTTACTAGCCTTTTCGATACTACGGGGCCTTGTCTCAGTCTGACAAGGCGAGCAAGCAGCAGCTTCCTGTGCACAGGTGAGAGGGAGAAGACAGAAAGAGACCATGCATATATGAGAGAAACAGCTTTGGAGCAGAACTGCCGGGCTGGAGGCACCTCTTCTCTCATGGACATGCACTGATCCAGGATATCTCCCTTTTCCCCCTCACCCTTCCCCTCACTGTTTGACATTCAGCACCTGCTGCCATCCAACCTCACGACCCCAGCGACTCCCTTCGTCCGGACCGCTCGGTGACTGGAGCTGCAAGGTAAAGGGGGCAATGCCAGCTCTCTCCCACGTGGGGGTGGCTGATCTGAAAGCATCTTAGAAGGAGTTTCAATCTGACAAACTGCATCTTGCCGTTGGGAAGGGCTGAGAACATATTTATCTCTCTGTCTCTCCACAATCCTCTCAAATCATACCCCGCATCTCACAACCACGCCACCCGCTTTCTCTCTTTCTCTCTCCTGTCTGCTGATGTGTTGTCATCATGTTTTTCTTCCTCTGAACCTAATCTTTTATCACAATGGGAATTGGTAATAAGTTTATGCCAGCCCTTTATAAACCCTCTCTTCCCACTCCTCTGGCAGTCCCAGCAAGGTCCAGTGGGGCTCCCATCTTTTTTTGCTCAGGTCTGCCTGAGTTCCAGGGTTGGTGAGAAGTGAGGGCAATTCCTTCTCCTCTGGGCAAAGGCAGATCTCAAGGTATGGGTGTCCAGGTGGATGGGGAGAGAGAAAGGCTTGAATGAGAAGACTGTAAGGCCAGCCGATCTAATATGGATCATGATTATACAGGCTTTTTAAGACAAGGAGGTTCCCTGGGTGCCTGGGCTGGATGAGGGCTGCTGCAGAGTTTCCTAATTACAAAGCCCAAATTTTCTGATATGCCTAAAATCATGACTCCTTCCAAGGCAGAGCAAGGGTCTGCTTGGAGGGGATGATGCACAGTTTGTGCACGACTGTGTAATATTTTTTGACATGGTAAAGCCTTGACCTTCTAGAACCTGGTAAACACCTTCTTCTCCCTGATTCCCTCACCCGTCCCAAACATGCTATTCAAAATCTGCCTCCTAAGCCATGAGCTCTGCAACCGACTTCTGTCAGTTGCATCCAGAGACCCTCTTACTCAGCAAGCACCTAGTTATTTCAGCTCTAGGGTTTACCAAAAAAAGAAGCTCTTCAAAGCACAAGCTGTGCACAGCCGAGGCAGCACTCTCTACCTGAGTCAGCAAGCAGCCTGAGACAACACGCGCGGACTGCCGCGCACTCACTCATGCGTTTTCAGAAGACATGATTCCTGCAAACAGCCTCTCTGTCTGTGCTGCCCTGTGAACGGCTTCACTGCTGAGCAAAGCAGCCAAGGCAGGAGAACAGTGAGGTGCTGAGGGAAAGGTGCAGACTCCGGAGTGGAAGGGATATGAGTTTCTGAACCTAGAAGACTGGCACTGCATCCTAGGACAGTGAATGCCTCCTGTCAGATGACATCTTGATGTCTGCCTAAGTTCCATTGCTGAGCTGTGTTGTGGGGGTGTCTTCTCTCTTTCAGTGTGTCACCAGTACTGATGAAGCCCTCATTGCTGCTTCTGTCTCACCTCTGCCTGTTCAGCCTCATGCCTCCCTCGTGGGCATCAGACTCAGGACAAGGTAAGAAGCGATTCCTTTCACCTGTGCCAGCTGGGTGAACAGGGAGGGAAGTCAGCCAGGGCAGCGTGTGTGCCATGGTATGTTGCTGTGCAATGTTTGTGTTGTAACATACAGCCAGAGGAGGCTGCAATATTACAGGTCTCTTATGAGCACATCAGCCTCCAAGGATATAAAGAAATGAGGGGCTCTGCCTTTCTTACTTGGAGTTGTCCAGCAGAAGAGTCAGTCTGTAGTCTGGGATGGGGCGGCATTGTCCAGGGTGATGATTAATGCCAGGCATCGTTGCTAATTGAGGCACGTTGCTGTCTATCTCTTCTCTGCTGCCAGGTGCCTCCAGCCTAACTTGTTGGTATGACTCACGGGCATCTCTCTTCTGCGACTGGGACCCGGGCAGGGAGCTGGCTGAAGCACCATGCCAGCTGGAGATTTTATCAAATAAAGGCTTTTGTGACAGGTGGGTGACTGGAGAGACTGAGGAAAAACAATTCCACTTAACAAAAAAGTAGGCTTCCCCTTCCCAGGCCAGGTGTAGTGGAGTCACAGAGCTGAGGTGTTTTGTCTTGAACTCTGTCTCTAACTCCATGTGGGCTGAGATGCTGGCAGCCACTGCTCAGTGTTTGCCATCTGACAGTCCCAAACTGTCTAGCACAATGCATCTTCCAGCTTCATGGCTCTATCTGAACTTCACTTTTCAAAAAATCCCTCTTCCTTGGCAGACACCCTTGGGACTGAAAGGCATTTTCAATGGAAAATGAGGATGTGTAGTAATGGGGCTGGGGAAGGGTGGAATTGAAGTCATACAGAGGCCATTTGGCAATTGCCAGGATGAGCTGAGAGGTGTCACCCTGAGTAACAATGAATGAAGAAAAATACCGTCCCCCTTCTCTCCCGTGGCTCTTTCATCTCTTCCAGTTCATGATATTTTCCTCTCCCATATGCCTCCCAGCAGAGGGGAGGTGTTTGGCCAGTACTGCAGTGGGGGCTGGCTGAGTCTCTGTCATCTCCTAATAGGACATCTGCAGCCAAGAGGCTTACCAGCCTACCCCAGGACTGCCCTGGGTGCCTGTCATAAGGAGAGGATCAGTGTGATTCTGGCATTGGGTGGGTTACTTGTCACTGTCATAGGGACACCTCCAATGAGATTAGATTGGCAAATATATCCTGGGGCTGGTGCATAGACCTAGAAAGCTAAAACATTTATGTTGCTCCATGGGTGTGAATCAGAGACTGTGACTGGAATGGGGCTGGATGTGGAACTGTGCCATTCTTTGACCAGAGCTCTAGGAAGAAAATCCTCCTCACTGTCAGCAAGTCCCAGGCCTGATCTGACCTTAGAGCTGGAACAGGCACCTCAGTCAGACACCGCCCCAGCTGCAACCCCATAGATGTTCTCCACCCTGCCACACCCCATGCCATAGCTCAGCTGGGGCTCTCCAGCCACACTTGTCAGAGCAGAAGAAAGGTCACGGTGTAGTGCTGCCACTTGTGATGTACTGTCCTGGCTGACTGAGATGTGACCTGGCTCAGAAGGTACACGTCACTCAGTATCTGAGATCCCACAGGGCTGTCAGTGTCTGGAAGGAGACCTGTAAATCCTAGAGGGGCTGAAACAGGCACCTGTCTTCCAGGGCCACGTTGCTGTAGGTGAGTTTGGGCTCTGCATGCCCTCTGATATCAACAGGAAGCAGAGAAGGTAGGAAGAGGACTTTGTGATGTCTTTGAAACTGGAAATCTGCTATTATCTTTGCCTTGAAATAACTGGGGTGCATTGACTTCCATGTGCCAGCACATAAAATTTGTTTGAGTGATACAGTGGGGAGAGAAAGTACAGTTAAATCTTTGCTGTAACCTGTTCAGCAAATACAGTAGGATGTAAAATGCTTTGAAAGCCCTTTAGTGTTACATAATATTTGACTAACTACAAAACAACCTTCCCAGCTCACTGGAGTTATATCCCTCACCTGAAAAACGCAAGAAGCACTGCAAATTACCCAAGGCAGAGCATATGACAGGACTGAGAAAATGCATCAAAACCTTCAACCAAAACCTTAATGTGAGTAATTCATCTGGGATGTCCTGGCTAATGACAAGGTGGAAAGGATTTACATATGCATTTTGGGTGTATAAACAGTGTAACATCCAAGAGTAGTAGAGAAAGCCCAAACCTAAACCCTGACTCTGGTTCTGGGTCTGGGCTTGGTGTTGTGTGTTGTTGATGGCTCCTGTGGGTTCTCCTGCAGGAGGGATTGGCTTTGTTGTAAGCTGGGCTGTGCTGTCCTGACATATGCAGAAGAGCTGCAGGACAGACAGATCATATGCAGTGTCCCATGTCTCAGTCACCTGGGTTTGGCCCTAATCCCTTCCTCTGAGGAGGGATGGGCATCACCACCACCTCTGAGGTCACCTCGTGATCTCATTATCCTGGAAAAGATCAATACCATTTTCCAGCTCATTAACTACTGTGAAGTGTGGTTAGATGTGTCTAATGCAAGATGCAACAGCAACACATCACTGGAGCTAATGGTGATGCAAATCTTCTAACTATTATTCTTTATTTAAATCAATCTTTTTCTAGATTCATTATGTACTTCCTTCAGTCATATCCAGAATCACTTGCAGTCGCCATGTTTTCAGAAAACACGCACCCAAATTTGAGCTAATATTTTTATTGATAAAGTCACAACCAGTTCTAATGACAGACAAGCTTTCATACATTTGCATATCATGTGCAAAGACAAATTGCAGGGTTGGTATATGGCTCCAAAATCTTCTCTTTCTAATCAAGCTAATTTCTCTGTTGCTTATTCAGTACTGTATGATGTATGCGGCCCTTCAGCATCATTGCATTTCAAGTGTCACATTTAATATTAATGCAGTTTCAGTCTTAACAGGGAACTTAAAATATTTTAGTAAAAATAAAATTCCTTAATGAATGTCACTCATTGAAAGTAGCTTTTTCTGCTTAGTCAGCACATATAGGAATCCCAAGAAATTAGTGTATCACAATGTTTTGTGCCCTTCTTGCCAATTAAAAAAAAAACCAACCACATGAAATATAAATTTTTGGTTCCTCACCACTGAGATTTATGCCCTTCTGCCACAAATACCTTCCATATCTTTTGTCAAGTATTCCTAAACATCTTATGCATAGGCAGTGCTTAGAAATTTGAATGCTTATTCATGAGGTTTCATTGTCACTAGTGGTTAATTTTCCTTGCAGAATCAGTGCTTCACAATTTCAGACTGTCTTAACTTGTCTGTCCATTGCCACACTGGAGAGAATAAAACCAAAATACCTGTGCAAATAAAAGACTTCAATCCATTTGCAAATAGTGAGTACTCATCTGTCTTCTGTCTCTGAAGTTTTCCCATGAGAGGATAGATAATTTCCCTTCCTCATTCACCCTTATGCAACACTCATAGCTGATTTTAGGCCTTTGTCTTTTGCTTGTCCCCTGCTGCAATGAGCACCATGTTGACTCCTGCCACTTGCACCTCTGTCATGCAGTGTCATGCCAGCCACATCCTGTCCTGTCCCATATCTGGCTTCAAACAGGAGATGATGGCTCAGCTGCCCTCCTGAAAAATATGTGCTGCAAGAAGGATGGAAAGTCTTGCTGCTCTTCCTCTGCCCCCCCCCCCACCCACTAGTTATGTGCTTCCACCCTTCTTTCAGACAGCTTTGGCATGTTTCAGTCTTTGCTGAAAGGATTCAGCTCACTAATCCAGAAGAAAAACATCTGCTTGGGACATTGTTTTGCTGGCTGTGTGAGTTTACCTGACTCAAGGAGATGTCCTGCTGCTGAGGGGCTTGATGAGCTGACCTGTTATGGACAGAGTATGGGGATATCAGCCCTGCTTGTTCTCTCTTTCCAGTAAAGCTGAGGCCTCCAGGAAACCTTCAGCTGGTTAACATAACTGAAAACACCTCCAACCTAACATGGAGCCTGAATATTTCCTCTCACTATTTGAATGGGAAGCGGGAGTACCAAGTGCGGTACCGACACGTGAGTCAGTCCTGGGAGGTGAGTACAGACGGGAAATTGGGATGTGTTACCATATGAATCCTGGATGAATCCTGGTCTTGTTTATGTCCTCCAAGACTTGCTCCTGGGCCTCTTCTCGGGATGTAACCAGTTTTGGTGAAGCTGGAGAGAGGATTACAGCCCCCGCTCTTTTATCTGTGTCACCTGCTGCCAGTGTTTGGTGATGACAAGGAGGCAGATGGGGATCCTATTTTACTTAGAGCTGTCACAAAAAACTTCAGACAGTTCCAGGACAGACCTGAAAGGGATGAAAAAAGCAAAGCGAAGAAGAATTTTCCTTCAGGGTGAACGAGCAGTGCATGAGGTGTAAGGATTTGAGACAGGTCTTCTCTGAGGGCCTTGGAAAAGATGGTTATGTGAAGCTGTAAACCAGGGTGTTGATGATGTTCTAAATTTGCCCTACTCCCAGGAGGCTGCGAACTTGCCCATTGAACAGGACCAGATGTGGGTAAATTTTGAGAGACTCTCACCCAACTCGAAATATGAGGCAGCTGTCCGTGCCAGGCCAAGTGCCAGAAGCACCTACAAAGGCGTGTGGAGTGACTGGAGCAAGCCGGTCCTGTGGAGGACACACGCTGACCGTAAGGATCAGTCAGGTAGTCTGACCTGGAGAGGAAAATGGGGACTCAGGGCAAACGAGGTAGAATGGCCAAAACAGGGCGAGAAGCTGAATGTAGGGAGGACTGTGTTGACCAAAGAGCAATAGAAAGGTTGAAAACTGTCCCGGTGAGATCATCTCAGCATCACAGCTTAAGGGCAAAGACTCCCTGACCCCAGGTAAAGCCCCTCTGACTTCCAGAAGCCAGGCAAAATCCACAAGGTGTAAACCAGGGACTGTGTCCCCAGAGCACTAAGGCCAGATGTCTGATAAGCAGAAGCAGTGACCAGGACTGGCATTTTCCTGGGTGCTAATGTTACCTAGGAACATTCTCCCAGCTTCCTAAAATGTCCCAGTTCAGTGGAGGTATTGATCAGTGAAATGCAGTGAAACAGCTCTCAGCTCCTGAGCTGAAGAACACCCGAGCCTGGGAAGCAAAGTCTCATGGAAACTGGGAGAGACTTACTGACTTAAATGCATGATAAGACCCTTTCAAAACAAGGTCTGCTTAGATTTGCATCAGTCACTGCATGAACTTCCAGCCTTGAAAGACAGTGCCCTTCCGTGAGTCACTGGCTGTGGCCCCTGTCATTTTTTTTTCGCAAAAAATAAGCAGGTAGAGGTTATGCCTTCTCATGTCACCCCCATCCTGCTTCTGCTCAACCCCTCCCTGTTGTTCCTGGTGTTGATATAAACAGTGGAGCTATGTTTAGAAAGGGCACCGTGTTGCTGTGGCGATCAAATTTTGACAGTGTGTGATGTCAGTGAATAGGATACAGCCGCAACCAGTTGTCATAGCAACCAAGACCCAAAGATAACCAGGGTACCAGCGGCAGAGGAGACAAAGTGATCTGAGTAGCATCTCAAGGACAGGGAAAGAAAGAATGTGCTAAAAATGTCTCCTCCGTCTTTTATTTTTCTCTGTTCTCTCCTAACTACTCCAGAGATTCTCTGCATGACCAGACCAAGGAACACGAGGGATGGGAGGAGATGAGGGGCAGGCAGAGGAAACAGGCCCCAGAATAGCAAGACCAAGCAAAGGTGCACTGGGCAGATATGCGTGAAAGAGACAGATTAAGGAAAGTTAGAGATGGTGCCAAACAAGCCTGGAGTGCTGGCAGCCCTGGCAGTGTGGCAACCCAGTCTCTTTGTCTTAACCCTACAATCCAAGTACTAAAATATGGTGTAAAGCTGTAACCTTCCTAGCCTCATAGTGCTCTCCTACACCTCTCCAAAGAAAGAAGCCAGTCCCTTGATCCCTAATCTTCTCTATCCTTATCCTCTTGCCTTCTCAGAGACCTGAGAACCCCATGACTCCCTCTCCCCCACTGACCATTAGTGCTGTTTCAAGCCTCCAACCCCACTTTAGCTGGTTTTAGAAGTCCCTGCTTTCCTTGGCAATGAAACAGACAGGTTGGTGGACACATCAACCAGCAGACTGTGCCACCTCATCTGTGGCAACCCCTAGTCGTGGTGCTGTTATGAGCAGGGGGTTCAAGCTGTTCAGCACAAATTATCTGTTAAGCAATACTTAGACTCTGAAACCTGTATCAGCTCAAAGGCATCCTACACAGCACAGCAGAACTCATGCATACTCTGACCTGTATATTATAATTCTGTATATTATAATATTATATAAAATTATAACCAAGGCCCACTTTGATCACCTTGAATAGCCATGAAAGGGCTGAAGCTTCTACCATCAGAATCCTGGTTAAATTTTCACAGCCATTTCCTCATTCTTTCTCATCTTGCAGGAACATCCCAGCCAGTCCTGCCAGTTATTCTAGCGAGCACTTTTGTCTTCGTGATTGTTGGGACTGCCTTTCTCATTAACTTACGGACCCTGAAATGGTAATTGGGAATTAAGTTTACATCTCTGTACCTCTCCTGTATCTTGTGCGTATTCTCAAAACTCAGATTATTTTTCACCTGGTGTTACTCAGGGTAGAGATCGCTTTAAGCAAACCAATTTATGGTTTATAGCCCAACCTTCTGAGACTGATATTTGCCTGTGGAGAAATAACACCTCCCAAGATGAGGCGGCTTCACCAGCACTGTCATATTGTGCCATGCTCCTGTGACCTGGTGCCATGCTCTGGTGCCACGCCCTGGCTAAATTAAAACAGCTGCCTCAGCACATCCATTGCCCAGAGGTTAGAGTGGTGTTTCCTGGCAAGGATGCATCACAATTGCCTCTTCAAAAGCAGGCCACTGGGTTGAGCACTCTCCCTGTAGCAAAAACCGAGCAAGCTTGTTTACCACTACCTTCTCATTTAAACATTCTAGCAAGAGCTCAGGCAGGATGAGGTGACATCAGTCTGCAGGCAAAACTCCTGAGTGAGGAGTACAATTCTTGTTCTCCCGGGTCTGTGCAGTCCTCACGCACTGATAAAACCTGTATGATGCTCCAAGGCCTCTTAGCCAGTGTTTCTACCCAGACACTGCATTTATTAAGGACTGAAAGTGTCTCACAAGGTTACTCCACACAATAATAGGAACAGTGACCTCTCAGCTTGACAAGGTTAAAAACAGTCACAGGTTTTCTCATCTCAGGTCAAGGGTAAAGAAGCAGGGTGCTGATAATTATGGCAGGGAGTAGGGACAAACATTCTCAGGGATGAAGCTGCAGAGGCTGGATGGTTTCTCTGTAAGGAAAGACAGAGAACCATGCTGAAGGAGGATGGATACTGAGAAAGTCGCTGGTCACTCTTTTACCCTGAGTCATAACACAAAGTTGAGGAAGAGCTAGATGTACAGCACAGAGAGAGTTAAAAAGGCCTCCTTTCTCCACAAAGTATAATTAACCTAAGGGAATTGAGTACAGAATAATGCTGAGGTAAGATGCAAGGAAGGATTAGACATGCATGAATAAAAATAGCATCTGCAATGATGTAAGGTAGTTTATATGCAAGAACTAGCAAGTTCTGATGCTTCAGAGAATACACCAATCGCCTCCAGAGGTCAGGAGGGTTTTTCCTCAGAACATCCTACAGCAAAGCTTCAGCAAAGGGTTGACAAGATGATCCAACCACCCTGAGGAACTGAGGAGCAGATTAGATCACTTCATGCTGCCTCAGAATGACAACACACTGGTTCCAGTGAAGGAGGGGCCCCTGGACCAATGCAGGGTGGACACGCTCAGATGGCTTGCACGGCCAGTGTGCCGCAGCTATTCCATGCAGCATCCTGCTAGGAGGGCAGAGAGCTATGGCAGAGCTTTCCCAGTGATGGCCCTGCTCAGGCCACATGGTCCTGAGTCATTGTGGTGGCAGCAAAACAAAGAAGGGGCAGCTCACAGCAGAGGGTGCTTGGAAACAAGGGAGGCCTGCTCAGCCTGTCATCAGGCCAGGCGCTGAAGGGGGCAGGTGGAGAGGTTAAGGTGACCGGGCGAGGCAGGCAAGAAACCGCTAAAACCCAGGGCTGTCCTTCCCCAGGGAAAATGCTGAGGGAAACGTATTTTCCAATGCCAGGTTTATCTGATGCCTTGTAGAGGCTGACTTAGAACAGAGGCTAGACGGAGTGGAAGGATAAAGGGTAGATATTTATCGAAAGGCCTTTACAGGGTACACCTTGGGCAGTGCAGGAGTCTCACAGAGACTACACCTAAGATGGACACAGTCACAGGTTTTTCGGACAGATATAAGTTTTGTCCATTTGCATATCAGAGGTTAATTGTCCAATTACAGCTTCAGGTAGTGGAGTCCCATTCTCTTAGTTTGCTCCCCCCAAACTCACTTTTGTTTACATTTCTCAGGGCCTGAAACAGTGAGGTGTCCTTGATTCTCAGGCCTAGAGAGGAATTGTTGTGTCTGACCAAAATGGGAAAGCAGTTTCTAACACTCTATATGGAGTTCAGAGTTATACACTAAAGAATTGCAGGATTACAAATATATGAAAATATAAAAGCTAAAATCCTAAGGCATCAATCTGTCTCATCTCTATACATCTCGTGGCTCAGCTAGTGCCTCTCAGACCACTCAAGAGCAAGGACAGCCCTCAGGCTCAACCTTATTTTTCCTCTCCCCCATGCCAGGGCAGTACCTGTGAATTGCAGGGCGCTCTTCCACCCCCACCACAGTGATAGTGATCAGAATCGGGCCCTGCTTCATTTGCCCTTTTCATTCTCTTTCCTCAAGGTTTAAGAAGATCCTGAAGATTCACATCCCAGACCCTGAGAAATTTTTTCCCCCACTTGTTTCGGTTCACGGAGGTGACATTCAGGTATTGGACTGGGGATGGAACCATAGAAGGGAGAAATGAGGGGAAGAAGTGTCCAGCTGCACATGCTCAGGACAGGCAGACCTACATGGGCACACATGATATGTGTGCCTGTAGCACCGGCTGCTGGGTTCTCTGCTTAAGTTCTATTTTCTGACCTTCTAAAACCTGATGCTCAGCTGAGGCATCTCTAATTACAGAATGGAGAAATGGCAAACCACACAGAATACAGCACCCTGCTCCCGTAATTGGCAGTCTGAGATGACAAGGGACCTGCAGGAGTGAGCTTGGCCTCTCAAGATCCCCTTCGCTCCCAGTTCAGTGCCTCCCTACCTGCCCTAGGCTGCCCAGCTCTTCCCCAGATTACCTGCAGTGATCCCCTCCTCCTAGCTGTGAGCCTCTCCTATGCTCCTGATGTGAATTGCCATCACATTGGATAGCACTTAGCTATTCCTTGCATTCTTGTCCCTTTCACTTCTTTTCCCACTCCACCGTTCCCCTTCCCCTAGGCTTTCTGTGAGTATGGGCAGCTGCAAGGAGACGATTACCGTTCTGTGCAGCATTAAAGAGAGCGTCAGATGCAAGATGTGCGAGGTGATCCCAAGGGGCATCTTGCTTTAGGAAGGATGGAAACGAACTCCAGAGGGTCCAGAGACAGCAAAGCTTTGGAAAAGCCAAGGTGCAAAAAGGTTTAGAAAGCTTACACTACAGGGAAAGAGTACAGAGTAGGGGGGCGGTGGTGTGCAGCAGGCACTGAAGACATTTTATCAGTGCAGAAAGAACTTCAAAAGTTTGCTTTACAAGCCATAAAGGCAATGGACTTGGGTGTCATCAAAACCAGTTTATTTTTAAGGATAATGATGCACTGCAGGATGTTGCTCATGATGAATGCGAAAATTAGGAAGAAGGGGCCTGAAAGAGCACTTTATACAAGAAATCTGCACATGGCCATGTGGATGTATCAGAAGCTTGTTCAGCACCAAGGAATAGATTGCATGAGATGCACCTCAATACTGTTTTTCACACTTCACTTCATCTTATCATCTTGTAAGGGTTTTTCCTACCTTTTTTATTCCCTTTGTTTCACTTTAATTCTCCATCTTAAATTCCCTGCTCCAGAAATCTCAAAACACAGGCTGTCAAGATCCACTCTGGATTTTAAAGTGACAGAATGACATACTGTCTCTGAAACTCCTGCAGATGAGGCATCATGAATGTGAATTTCCCTCCCCACCATGTCTGGTAACTCTTGCTTGGACAGAGAACAGGTTACTTGATTGCTGTGGCCACTCAGTAGAAGAAACCTTTGGTTTCTCTCTGACTGCTATTCTTTGGTATCACAGTCTCTCTCTCTCTGTCTCTTGTGTTTCTTCCCCATCAGAAATGGCTCTCCTCCCCATTCTCCACATCCTCCTACTGCGTGAACAGCACAATCCCAGAGATCTCCATGCTCGAGGTGATGCAGAAGAATGACCAGGAATCCCGGTTTCTACTTTCCAAGGGAACTCTGACTCCTGATCCTCCTGTAGAAATCAGTGTGCACTCTGGATCCAGCTGCTTCACCAACCAAGGCTACTTCTTCTTCCACCTTTCTAACTCCTTTGAGATCGAGCCCTGTCAGGTCTACTTCACCTATGAGCCTTTCACCCAGGAGGGCAGTGGCAGCAAGGATGGCGAGTGTTACCAGGCTCTCCCCTCCCCAGACCTCTGCATGCTGGCAGAGGACATGAACGTGCTGCCCAGCAACTTCTTTCACTGTATCGAGGCAACCCAGGGCTTCCAAAACAGCTCCTTAATGGAAGAGACAGCAGGTGAAGCCCAGCAGGCCATGGCTGTTCCTGGGGATCTCCAGCCGAGTGAAGGTACTTCATCAACACCAGTTCTGGAACAGAATGAGAAGGTGATGGACAAAGAAGTTTCACAACCTGTTGGGCCTGTGTGCCAGCTGGACACTGGCTTTCCTGACCCACCGGACTTGCAGGACAGTGATACTGTCAGTGTAACAGAGGGGAGTGGGAAGGGGGGCCCTCCAACTGACCCCTGCACACCAGCAGCAAATGCTACCTCTTCCTCCTCCCAGCCTCCACCTCTAAGGCAAAGACAGGATGAGGATCCATGCAAAACAGCCTTCTCCAGCCAGGTCCCCAACACTGGTGCCTACCTTTCTCTGAGGGACCTCCAAAGCCAGTACAGCCATTGCTCTGTCTAGGATCTGCCTGGAGGAGCCCACAGGTGGGAAAGGCCACCTCTGCAGGGAAGGCTAGATGGACAGTTTCTCTCCTCAGGACATGAATGCAACTTCAGTATTAATCTCATCAGGACTGCTTGCTAGTGAGCCTGGAGAACACAGGCCAACAAGGACTCACCTTCATAAAGGAACCTGTTTTTCTGTTAATACTGGCTCCGATGGCATAGAAACTCCTCACGCTTCTCAAGTGACATTCCAAACCTCACCAACTCATTTTTCCCTGCCCAGCTCCCAGTAGGAGACTATGCCAGCACTTCCATGCTCTGCATTTTGGTATAAAATAGCACTCAGCTTTGAGGCTGAGCAGGCATATGGTCTGTTTGCCTCATACTGGGCTAAAAACCTCTAATGGGAGGGAGAAGTGCCTGAAGATGTAGATAAGAGATTTTGTACAGGGGACAATAGCACTGCCAGTCAGTGCTGGGGTTGATGATGAAATGGATGAAGACATCTCCTCCTGGCTGAGCAAGCGTGTGATTTTTTTCTATGACGTCCCCACTTTAGGTTTTAGTCAGAGATTACATTCTAAGTTACTCGGTCCAGCTTTAGGCTTTAGAGTCTAGACCTTAGAGTCTCTAAGGTCAGCTCAGAGCCGCAACTGTGTCAGCTGTCTAAGCAGTGCAGTGTAAAAAAGAAATCCCCATTACTGAGTTAAAAATACTGGGGAAATCCCCTCCCTCTCTTTCTTTCCTCCAGCTCTGATGGTGGCAGTAAAAAGAACTCAGTTTCCCATTCTTGCTACAATATTTTTCATGAAATCGAAAGCCTTTCTGCCCTGCTGGCAAACTAGTTTTTGACTACGATAAGCTGATTGCAGAATAGTTCATCCCACATCCTGTATTAGTGGAAAACATCACAGAGGTGTTGTCCATTCCTTCCACTGCTCAAGGGAAACCATTGCCTAATTAGCAGCACAGATGTGGTGAATGAGCCCAGAAAACTAACCCACGAATCAGCACCTTTACTGAAAATAAAACCTCAATCCACTTGCAAAGAATGGGGATAGCACAGACTTCATCTTTCTTCTTCCTCTACATGCCCTAATCTGGGTTAAGAAAAAGCCACAGAAGAAAAGTGATAATGCAAAGGAAGACAAGTTGTTGTGGTTACATTGATCCCTGCGTTCACCATTTGTACCATCTGTCCATTTTCTTGCCATATTTCTGGACTTTTCAGCAGTGGGAAAATACCAGCCATCTGCTAAGAGTTCTTCTTATCTCTTAAAAACTCTTCTAAGAGAACTTATACTGAAAAGCTCAAGGATATTGAACTTGTTAGTGCTTTTTTCACAGCTGTGTCAACTAGAACTAATTCTTTCCTAGTTCTGTCTGTCCAAGCATTGAGATTCCTGCTCCTACACTGTTACCTGACCTTGCAGTGTGCATCCTGAATGTCATTATGAGTCCCAGGTGCAGGGTCACCCACTGGCTTGGATTTCACCTCAAAAGAGCTGCTCAGAGGAGTTGAGCTTGCTTGGAGCTGGGAGGGCTCCAGGAACTATTCCTCTCCTCTCATCGGTTTCATCACCATCTGTCCCAAGACATGGACTGCTCCATTGTGTCAAGGAGAAAACAGGAGAAGAAGACCCCACAGCTTCCCAGATAAGGAAGCACAAGGCTTTCCCAGCTGTTTCCTGTACTTTGAGAATCTTCTTAGATGGACTTTGAAAAGAGACACTGACTCTCTTGCCTCTGATAGGCAGTTTGCTATCTTACATGGGACAAGGATCCAAGTTACACTGTCCCCATGTAGACCTTCTTAAGCTTTTCTATTTTCCTTCATAGAATCATTAAGGTTGGAAAAGATCTTCAAGATTATCTAGTCCAAATTTTGACTGAATACTACCATGTCCACTAAACTATATTGCATTATCTAGTCCAAATTTTGACTGAATACTACCATGTCCACTAAACTATATTGCAAAGTGCCACATCTACTTGTTTTCTGAACACTTCCAAAGATGGTGACTCCACCACTTCCCTCGGGAGCCTATTCCAATGTTTAACCATTCTTTCAGTGAAGAAATTTTTCCTGATATCCAACTTGAACTTCCCCTAGTGCAATTTGAAGTAATTTCCACTTGACCTATCTCTTGTTATCTGGAAGAAGAGACTGACCTCCACCTTACCACAACCTCCTCTCAGAGAGTTGTAGAGAGCAATAAGGTCTCCCTTGAGCCTTCCTTTCTCCAGGCTAAACAACCCCAGCTCCCTCAGCTGCTCCTCACAGGACATGCTCCAGACCCTCCAGCATCTCTATTGCCCTTCTCTGGACACGCTCCAGCCCCTCAATGTCCTTCCTGTATTGAGCATCCCAGAACTGAATACAGGATCTGAGGTGTGGCCTCAGCAGTGCTGTGTACAGGGGGATGATCCCTTTCCTGGCCCTGCTCCCCACACTATTGCTGATACAGGCCAGGATGCCATTGGCCTTCTTGGCCACCTGGGCACACCTGGCTTATGTTGTCAATCAGCACCCCCAGGTCCTTTCCCACTGGGCAGTTTTCCAGCCACTCTTCTCCCAGCCTGCAGTGCAGCCTGGGGTTGTTGTGACCCAAGTGCAGGANTGCAGCCTGGGGTTGTTGTGACCCAAGTGCAGGACCTGGCACCTCATCTTGTTGAACCTCATACAGCTGGCCGTGGTTCATCAATCCAACCTGCCCATACCCCTCTGCAGAGCCTTCCTACCCTACAGCAGATCAACACTGCTGCCCAGCTTGGTGTCATCTGCAAACTGACTGAAGGGAAGCCCTCGATGCCCTCATCCAGATTATCAACAGATATTAAACAGATCTGGTCCCTGTACTGAGCCCTGGGCCACACTGCTGGTGACCGTCTGCCAACTGGATTTAACTCCAATCACCACAAATCTTTGGGCTTGGCCATCCAGCCAGTGTTTTACCCAACAAAGAGTACATGCATCCACGCCATGGGCTGCCAGTTTCTCCAGGAGAATGCTGTGGTAGATAGTGTAAAAAGTTTTACCAAAGATTAGGTAGACAACATCCACAGCCTTTCCCTCATTCTCTAAGTGGTCACCTTGTCATAGAAGGAGATCAGGTTGGTCAAGAAGGACATTCCTTTCCTAAACCCATGCTGGCTGGGCTTGATCCCTTCATTGTTCTGCACTTGCCATGTGATGACACTCAAGGTGACCTGTGCCATGACCTTTCCTGGCACTGAGGTCAGGCTGACAGGGCTGTAGTTTCCCATATCCTCCGTCCAGGCCTTTTTGTAGATGCGTATCACTCTGGCTAACCTCCAGCCACCTGGGACCGCTCTGGCTAGCCAGGACTGCTGATACATGATGGAGAGTGGCTTGGCGAGCTCTTCTGCCAGTTTTCTCAGTGCCCTTGGGTGGATCCCATCCAGCCCCACAGACCTGGGAGTGTCTAAGTGGCCCAGCTGGTCACTAACTACTTCCTCCTAGTTTATAGGGGGTTTATTCTGCTCCCTGTCTTTGTCTTGTAGCTCAGGGGGGTTGGTACCCCAGGGACATCTGGTCTTTCTGTTAAAGACTAAGGCAAAGAAGGCTTTAAGTAGCTCAGCCTCATCCTTGGTGTCAATATTCCCCTGCCACGTCAAATAAACAATTGTGATTCTCCTTGACCCTCTTTTCGTTATTAATGTATTTGTTACTTTTGATGACAGTGGCTAGATTGAGTTCTAGCTGGACTTTCTCCTTTCTAATTTTCTCTCTGCATGACCAAACTATATATTTGTACTCTTCCTGAGTACATCTTGCTGCTAAGATGAGTACAAAAACCCAGGTTTTCTTCTTTGTAAATAAAATATTAAGTAATCTACAGTGTTTTTCTGTCCTTTGGGGTGAGGGGAAATGATTAACAACTTTTCTAAATAGGGAACTAGGTAAAGTTTTGCTCGGACTAATATACCTTTAGCTCTCCTTCCTACTCCCTGCCCCAAGGGACTCAGACACCTAAAAAAGAAAGCAGAGTTAGAGGTGATCCTGTTGCAAGCTCCTGAGGACTGTCCTGCTGGCTCAGTATTTTTCCACCACACCCCCCCCCTCCTTTTTTGTGAAAATGTTGACACTTTGGAGCTGGCAAGCTGTTAGCACTGCTTTCGCAGCCATGCTGGGTGTGAATGTGTGACACACTGCGGCAGGAAGTGCTCAACATCAGATCTGGCGATATCCGGACCCTTCTTCCAGGAAGACGAGATCATGTGGTCTCGTATGTGAGTAACACAGGTTGTGAATACCAGAGTCATAACACTCTCAGTGATTTGGAGACCTTTTGCTGCTGGGTTCTCAACAGCCCTTTGGAAATGTCACAGGGTGAGCAATCCCCTCTTAAGCCCATGAGAGTACGGTGTGTGGTTCACAAACCCACAGAAACGTGCTATGACTGTGTCCACCAGTACCAGAAGCAAACCAAACCTGAACAACAGCACTGTGCGGAAAATACTCGCGTGGAAAATACCATGCTAACAGCCACAGGCACGAGTCCTCTCTTTATCTGAAGCCTAGAGACAGCAAAGATAGCTGTCACATCTCTCATCTCCTTTCCAAGATACCTTGTTCATAAATAGATATCACTCTCAGCTCCTCCCACATCTCTTCCTTTTTTTTTACCATGGAGAAACAGAAAGGAAGGGGTACTTGCAGTAAAAAAATTCCTCTGAAGTCAGATCTGATCAAGGGTTTGGGTCCTTGGTTGATTCAAAAGCCTGTGGTGATAGATGTGGTGTGCTTGCTTAGATAGATCAGATTGAGATTCTACATTTTTTGTTCTGCTGAAAACACCAGAGAGGAAGATTATTCTTTCCAGGAAAATTTAAGTCAAAAAAGTAAGGTCTTTGGCACTGAGAAATACCCTCAGATGTGTTCTGACCCAGTGTGGCAAGCCCTCACAGTGTAAACTCAGAAAAGCTATATATGAATACAAATGTGCCTAAAGATGCAGCTAGTCCCTTATTATCTGTGGAAATTCTAGTTCAAAGTAACTTTCTAAAGTGAAATCAGGTCTCAAATCTCTTGAGCACTTCTGAAAGCATTCCCAGTAAAACACTACAGTTTTCTATCTACATTTAATGTTTATCTACTAGAATCCACCATGAGGCAACTACAGCAATGGCTTTTGGTCTTCATGCAGTCTCAGACTAAACCTGGTCCAGTGGCAGAGCTGAAAATATCTATCCCTGCCCAGCTGCCAAAATGAGCCCAAGTGAGCCCTGGCCCAAATGAGCTCAGCCCCAGGTCGATGTCACTGGCTGGAGCTCAGCCCTGGGTCAGGAGTCACCCATTTATTGACAATAACTATCTTTGCTCTAGCCGCAGTGTCTCTGCTTTCTGTGAAAAACAGAGGGGCACATACAGACCTGCAGGACTGTAAGCGGAAGGCTGTGTAGGAAAAGTAGCTGAGGAGGACCTGGGGCTGGAAGAAAAGCAGATGCTGCAGGGAGGCGTGAGTGGTGGTGCAACTGAGTGTGGGGAGCCCAGTGTCAGGAGACTGGGCAGCAAGAAGTGCAAGAAGACAAGAGGGAGTCTCTGAGGTTGGCACTGAGAGGCACTGTGCTCTGCTTTCCTCTGCATGAACACGGTGGTAACCAGACCCGCCGCCTACTGCTGTCTTCCCTCCTTCCAGCCATCTGCACCTGCCAGCCAGCATCTGCTCCATCCCTGTGCTGGGGAGCACACACCGATGGGACCAAAGAGGGTGGCTAAGAAATACAGCAGTTGCTCAGCAACTCCCTGTCCCCCAGGGAGGACAATGTAAGCGATCTGCACCAGTCTCCTGGATTGCTCTTCTCTGCACAGCTGGAGGTGCTCCTACCTTGACTGTTTCTGGACTTCCCCTGCTCAGCCTGTGGACCTTCTCCCACTTTAAGCCTCCGAACCCTCCATTTCAGAAAAGAAACAAGCCATTGTGCGGGGTGCGCTGACCCACTGCGGCAGGACAGTGCAGGACAAAGACCGAGCTGAAGGGACATGGCACCAGGTTATTGATCACTGAGGAGACCTTGAGCTGGGTAAATAGATGTCCTGCTTCCTCCCCCACTCCCTGCGGGTGTGAGTTGGGGTGTGGGCCAGGTCTCACAGGCAGCAGCAGGCTTTAGAGGTAGGTCTGCAGCTCCGGGGGAAACCCCAGTGCCTGCCATCAAATCTACTAACAAAGAGGCTCTTCTGCTGCTTCCTGCCCTCCCTCCCTTGCCCCTCCATCTGCAGTTGTGTGCTTATGCCTGCTGTTTCTGAAGGGATGCTGTGGTAGCGGAGAAGTGCCCTTGCTCTCCTGGACTACCCAGCTTGGCTGCCTGGGAAGGAGATCCTTCCCAGGGGTTGCACAGAAAGGTGCCCCACAAGGAGCAAGGGAGGGCAGTCTGTGCTGGGCCTGTTTGTACCGCCTGCCTCTCTGGAAGGGTGTGTTAGAGCAAGTGGATGTGTGACTGCTTGTCCGAGTGTGAATGTTCACCAGGCTGGGTTTAATGTTCAGGAGTGAGTTACCTGGTACTTGCATTCTGCAAAAGATGTTTCCATGTTGCAAGGCAGCCTGGAGGGCTTGGGGCTCTGTAACTGGGGGGAAGGAGGCTGAAAAGCCCACTCACCCTTATCAAGGGATGCTCAGTGGCATCCACATGGGCTAAAATGTACATGAGGCCAGCCACCTCTTCCCTCAGCTGTAGCAAGTCTCTCCCATGCACTCCTCTCCCCATGTTCACATGCACCACTGAGCACAAAGACGACTCAGACACACAGACAGGGCACAAGCATCCCACAAGGACTCTGTGTCCTTCCATGCAGATGCATTCACATCCCTTTCCTCTCCAGCTGCAGAAACATAGAAAGCCTTTGAGGGCAGGCATGCACTGCCTGGTGGCAGAGGAAAGGAAGAGGAATGTGGGTGACAAAACCAGCATTAGTGTGGCTCTCTTGGGCAATGGTATTTCTTATCCTCAGAGTGTGGGGCTGACAGAAGGGAAGCAGTCAGGAAGAAGCAAAAGAAGCGGCTTGCAGGAGGTGAGGGGCAAAGGAAGACAGAAGGTGTCTCCCGGCACAAGCAGAGGGTGGCGAAGGGCTGAACATTTTTCAGGTGCTCTCTTCTCATTAGCTCAGCTATTGAGCCAGTGCCAGCATTGGCTTTGCCTGGGAACATACGGTCTGGTGGGAATGGCAAGGTTTGCTTACTTTTAGGGATCAAGATAAAAGTGGTACAGCAGGCAAAGTACAACTTCAAGCTCCCAGGCTGTGGCTGCTTTGTGCAACTTTTGCTCACATTTCAGGTCACAGATTTTCTTCTGCATTGATTTTTAGATCAATAAAATACCAGTTTTAAAACAATTCCCAGCCCGGGAAGACAACACTTTTGTATTCAGAGAAATTCAGTATTGTACACATTTGTGGTTTTGACAGACGCAAAACCCAGGGAATGCCTTTGAAAACAGAGAGATTACCAGGGGATGTAGACAGGACAGTGTCCTGGAAGCCTGTCTCCCACTGATTTAGCAGTTTTACCCACATTTGCTTTGAGCAAAGTCTTTGATGGTTTGCACAGTGATCTCTTGGGGCCATAGATCTTGGGAGAGTGGGAGAGGAGGACAGATTTAGCATAAGGCCTTCAGAGAGGATGTAACGGGAAAAAGAAAAAAGAGCCTGACCATGGCATGCTATGTCACCAGACGCACCTGATGGAGGCCGGGGAACAGGAGGAAGACTCCAGCTCCCTCTCAAATGACAAATCAGAGACTAACTCACGTCGCTGCCTTCGCTATGTGCCCCTTGGGATAGCCTTTCTTGTGCTGGCTGGAGCTGCTGCAGCAACCTGGTATTTCCTAGGTAAAAATTCACGTGATTTTTCCCCCCTGTAGGAGATGGATGGGGGGTAGTCAAATAATGCCCAGCCCAAAGCACATTAGTGACTCTGGGTGATCTTTAGACAGCCATACACGGAGGTAAACCCCTCTTTCCTGCCTATCACCAAAGTAACCCAGTAGTGTCTTCTCTTGGCAGACTACAGACCATGGCACCTGGAACCATCCATCCTGCAGTTTTACTGTGGCAGCCTCCAGGTCCTCAACCGCCGGTACTCCCCGGACCTCGGGCAGGTGGAGTCCAGAGCCTTCTGGGTGGAGTCAGCTAAGCTCCAGAACATGGTGAGGGCGGTTTCATGAGCAGAGCCAACCCTGAGGCTGTTCAGTGAGTAGAATGAGGAAGGGGTCAGGCATGCCCATCCAAGGGCAGGCTTGGTGGGCCTGTACAGCAAGAGGAATGAAACACTGGAGCAGCCGCTGTAACATTGCACTGTAGTTATCAGACAATGTTCTCATTGCAGCTGAAGGAGCTGATTCATGCCACAGAGCTGGGTCGGTACTACAACTCGAGCACAGTGTATGCCTTCGGGTGAGTAGCACTCACAGCATATTTGCTTGTTTGTATGTGAAATCTTCCAGTAAATTTTACTCTGGTTTCACTGAAATCTGTCCATGACAAACTTCTGCAGTCCCTGGCATGAGCTCCAGGTTAGGCTGGACAGTCCAGATTCAGAATGGTTCCAGCATAACAGAGCTGGGGATATTTTGATGCTCCTGTTCATGCTAGGTCATGATGAAAAGCCAAAACTGAGAAATTTTTCAGAGAGGCAAAAGTTCAAGAGAGTGAAAAAAAAATCGTTGGGAAGAGATTTTAAAAAAAAAACTGTCTTGGCATTGTCAGTAGAAACTAAGCAGCTGGAAATTAATTTGTCTAATTCAAGAAAGCTATTTTATGGCCTGACTCTAGGCACCAGAAGGGAGGGGCCAGAATGCACCATGGAAAAGTTATTCCTGCAAAGAAGCATGGACCACCTGGGAACAGGATAACAGTGGAATTGGACAGATGTGGGACTACAGCTTTGCAGATCATAACAGTAGATCAGGATAGTAGAAACAATTTCCAGACTGATGGTCATTTGCTTCTGATTTTTTTCCTATGGAAAACCACACTCCTAAGTTTGTCCTTCACCTAAGGAACATTCTAACTTCAATGTAATTCCATTTTCAGCTGGGGAAAGAAATGTTTCACTTGCACATCTTCCTCTAGCCTTTTACTGAGCAAAGATGTGTTTCAACATCTCCTCGCCCTCCCCCAGCCAATTTTCTCTGCCAGCTGGTTGAACAGAACTTTCCCAGTCACAGTCTCCTGCAGCTTTAGTCTGCCCAGCATTAATGGGTTGTGGTACCTGGTCATAAATCATCCACTTGTCACCAGTGGGAGATGAGACAGTGAAGTCTTGAGTTTCTCTTTTCAACCCCTGGTCAGTAGCACCCAAAGGTCATTTCTACCTGAAATGAGACTACTCATTAGAATAGTCTTGATTAATTATCACATTAATTTGAGCTCATACGGTCATCACTGAAGCCAGATGGTATAGAAAGGCTTCTTCCCACTGAGCACTGACTCACACCATGGACATTGCAGCTCTCCTGCCTCACTCAGAGAGGTTCCTCTGGGTCACAGCAGCAGAGCTGGAAAATCTATACAGATATGTCTGATTTGTGGAAAAATAGTGGGGAGGGTAATTCTCCAGGGTTTGTCTCTCTAGTAATTCTGGGGATGAAGAGCAAGAATATTTTACATGCTATTTCTCTGTTAGGGAGGGAGCTCTGACCTTCTTCTTCTGGTTCACCCTCCAAATCCCTGAGAGTCAGCAGAAGGAGGCAACTGCTGAGAGGGTAAACACAGTGCTCCACCAAGAGCTCTCCAGCAGCTTCAACAGCTCAGGCAGCCTGTCCTACCAGACGGAGTACAGGGTCAACCCAGACTCTCTGGTTCTCCTGGGTAAGTACCAGCTGCTCAGCTGTGGCCTGAGCAGTCAGAAATGCTCCATGATGTAGAAGGTTAGGAGAAAAGGCTCGGAGTCACTATTGAAGGAGACAGAAGAAACCTGAAGAGGCTGAGGGAAATAGTAAGGATCAGGAGATACAATTATGTGCATTTTTTTCTGACAGAGAAGAACTGAAGTTTGATTTTTAAAAAAAATCCTTCCTTTGAAGGATTAGAATTATTGGAGATACCTATCTGATCACAGTCAGGTGTAATTTTTTTTTCACCCATCAGCTTTGGCTTCTGTAGAGCAAGATCTCAGACAGGTCATGACTTTGATCAGCTCAGCTTGAAAATAGCAAGCACTTAGGTTTCCAACTTTCCTTTGGGAGATTATTCCAGACTATTTGATATAGAGAACAAAAGCAACATATCTGAGTCACCACTAAGTCTTCCTCTGAGACAAAGCATCATTGTCACCACAGTCCTTGACATATGATTTTAAAGATTATTTATTGTTGCCCACAGTGAATGTCACAGCCTGTTTAAAAAGCCACCCATGCAAAAGTGCTCTAAAGTGTTAAGTAAGGGACTAGGGATGTATCTATAGTCAATGCATACAAGTCCAATGGAGTTTATATTTGATCTTTATAATGAGGCTTAACTTGTCAGCCTGGTCTGATCCCTCTTTACAGAGTTCCAAATCTCACAGGTTTTAAAATACAATGTGTTTCTTCTCTCCTCCTGGGACTCCTATTTCCAAGTTTCTTCTTCCCATGAGATGTTACATCTCCACGTTTTTGGGTTTTTTTTCCCCAGGCATGCTATCTTGCATTATCCTAAGATGAATCTTCTTTTATTATATCTTACCCATTCTTTCTTTAACTTTTACCCCCATATCCCAATTGTTTTGTGGATAATTTTTTGGTCTCCATAAGGAAAAGTTGACTTCTTCTAATTGATTTTCACTCCCTCATCCAGACCATCATTTTAAGGTCTTAGTCAGAAGCTGCATTAGCATCTCATCAAGACATCTCCTCCCACAGTTACCATTAGTTCCTTACTTCTACTTATGATTTGTTTCCAGCATACCAGACCCTGTGCTCGGCCAATTTAAATGAACTTTCTTCACAAAGATATCATGAGGAAATACGCTAAATCCTTCCAAGTCAGTCCATCTAGCATTTTCCTTTTATTTGCTCACTTCATAATGCAACTCATAAACAAATAAAAATGATGGTGCCATAATTTTAGCTGTTCCCAGTTCCCTCTTATTTGCTCTGCATCTGTTTCACTGTTTTATTCATTTCAGCAGACCACACTTCTTTCTATTTTGGACTTAACACACCAGTTGTAGTTTACCCAGCTCCTTCTGCTCTCCCTAGTCCTTTCCACCTCCCTCTCCAGTCAGAAGTACAGTCTGATAACTGAGGCAAAAGCCAGAAACCTCTTATACCGCTGAGCCAGGGTGATCTCCAGCCAGTGACTTAACCTCTGGTTTCATTTGCCCTGTACAGTTAGGGTGAAAAAACAGCCAGCTCATAGCAGGTCATTAGCACTTCATTGCTTTCTGACAGACTCTTGCCAGGTTGCTGAGCTCTAAACGTTCACTCTGCCTTGAGACAAAGAGCTGCAAACCACTGAGTAGCACAGGAACATCTCCAGTGCTTTACTTTTACTAACAGCCACACTCACCCCAGTACACTAGCTTCTCCATTCTCCAAAAGTCTTTCAGGACTTCCTGTTCCCTACAGGAACTCCGATGTATCACCTTCAGATAAAAGAGTACTTACTACCAGCTCTGCACAAACTATTCCCTACAGCACATGAGCTTTCCTAGGAGCCCGCCTTATGCCTGCAGGATCCTATTTTGCGCAACATCTGTTTTTGCTGTGACAAAACCACTCATCTCTCCCCACAGAATTGCTTAGAAACTACAGAACACCAAAGCCCTGATCTAAACAGGACACCAGCAGCAACCCTCACACCCCACTGACCTCACAGTGCCTTTTATTTTGGCAATTGTTCCCAGTAGCACCTGATCTCTGGCTGATTCAAGTTCAGCTGGGAGGCTGGAGAAAAGCCCAGTTCTCTTAAAGTGTTGTCTGCCCTGTGACTGTTTTGCACAGATTTGCAGCCCTTGCTGGTTCACTTTCTCTGCAACTCCCTTCTCCAAAGGTGGACTCTGTAAGGATGTCGAGTAGCTCACTGCACAGTGGTCATCAAAAGAGAACACCTTCTCCACCCTCAGTAACTCCCGTATTTTTGTGAGGGCATTCTTTAAACTGGGCTAGCAGATAGTGAAGGCTCGGGGAAGTGGGGCTGTGCCCTGTGATGTGGCTGGCAGAGGAGGGAGATGACTGCCTGAAGCAGTGCCCAGCCCTCCCGGGAAGAGGAAGAGGTCCTGGAACAGCACACCAAAATAGGCAAGGAAAAAGGCAGTGAAGTCCCTGGTGGGCTGGAAAGTAAGAATTAGGGCTGTTGGATTTGGGTTAGAAGCAAAGAAATTTCCCAGAAAGGTGGGTTGGGGAAGGCATGACTGCAACAGGTCCCTGAGAACAGACAGAGAGGTACCTGGAGGATGCCCCATGATGAAGTTGTAAGTGAGCCAGTTACATAAGGAAGAGCGTCCTCGCCTGCCATGCTAGGTTATCAGATTATCTTTTCTTATCCAGTTTATATTTTTGTTTATCTTCCTTTATGTATTTTCTTTCTAACAGAATCCAGTGTGAAAGACATAGTAGTGCTGAAATCCACTCTGGGTAGGCTACCTTTTCCTTTCCTTTTGAGTTCACGACTTTACGGGAGGGATTTTCACGGGAGACAGAAAGCTTGTTGGCCTTCTGGAGCTGTAAATCATGGGAAGGAGAGAGTAGCAGCAAAGGAGCACCAGTGCTGCTGCTTGGCCAGATCCAAACTACGACAGCTACGTACTGGATGTCTCTGGGCAGAGATACGAGCTGCCAGGGGCAATGCAGCCACCTCAGACTTGTCCTGGTCCTAATGAGAACTGTGAAATAGCTTGGTGTACTGGTGCTACAGTGCTAATTCCAGGCCCCATGCAATGCTGCTGAGTGAAGTGGGGGTTTCCTGTGTGGCTCTGCACTGGATTTGCCTCATTTAGGAGTCTGTTGTCTTGGTGATGTTTGAAGATGCTTTTAGTAATTTCAGGCAGTAATGTAAGTTCTCTGTCTGGCTGCTTGCATTAGATACGCTATTAGAAGCTCACCTTTAAGCTGATATTTACTCAAAAATCCTGGTGTGAAAGTCTTCTGAAACCTGGAATTCAGATGAGGGAGATGTAAAGCCAGGAAGAATATGGGGCTGAGAGGAGAAAGAAGTGAAAAAGTAAATAAAGCCCGTGGAAGATAACTGTGCTGATATTTAAAGCCTGAGGTAGTATTAGCTTAACCAAGGAAAAGGGGACAGTTCTTATAAAGAGAAACTGGAGCAACAGCACAAAAGGATCAGTGCCGCCACAACATATGTAAAACTAAACTGAGACCACTGGGATGAGTCAGCCTTACCCTAAAACAGGGTTTACACTGATGTACCAAGTGACAATCCTATATCTTACCTTCCCTTATAACCATGTCTATTTCAGGTTGCTACAGGTACAGCTACGTCCAGGAGGATGACATCCTAAGGCTGGAGGGCCCTGACTACCTGGCCTCCAGTTGTCTTTGGCACCTCCACGGCCTCAAGGGCTACATGATCAAGCTACGCCTGGAGTGGACTCTGCCTGACTGCAGGGACCGCCTGGCAATGTACGACGCAGCTGGGCCCCTGGAGAAACACCTCATCACCTCGTAGGTAGCTCCCGAGCAGGGAGAACACAGTGGGGAAGGCAGGCAGGATGGCACAACTCACCACAGCAGCGGAAGGTGTCAGACTAAATCAGAGGAGGTTCTCTTTGATGTACAACCTGCCTGTTGCTGATCAGCTGAAGTCACTGATGTGGGATATGTCTCGCACAGCCACGCAGCAGGAGCTGTCGCTGTTGGCCCTTTGCTTGGTTCAGTTAGTGCCTCACAACTGCTGTGTGTGGATAACACAGATATCCATTGTCTCTCTTTCTCGTTCTTCTCTTTCGTTTGCTTATTGCTTGCTTCATTGCTGTCCTTTTATCTCTTTCCTCTGAGGATCTACGGCTGCAGCCGGCAGGAGCCCATCGTGGAAGTCCTTTCATCCGGCCCTGTCATGTCCATTGTGTGGAAGAAAGCCATGTACAGCTACTATGACCCCTTCATCCTCTCAGCGCAGGCGGTACCCCTCGAAGGTGAGGAAGGCTGAAGGAGGGTGGCTGTAGTTACAGGGAGAAGATGGGTTATCTCCTACAGCATCACAGCTCCTAGAGGTCCTTCATCCCTGTTGGGGCAGAGTGCAATCTGGGTTGCAAGGGTGGTCAGTAAAGGCAGGTTACATGGCCTCCCCGGGCTGAGCCTGAGCTGACAAAGAGCAGGGCTTTGAATGTCTGTATTTACAGCTTGTGAAGTGAACATAACTCTGCGGGAGAGCCTGGAGCTGCAGGGGAAGATCTGCACCCCACACTACCCCAGCTACTACTCACCCAACACGCAGTGCACCTGGCACATGATGGTAAGAGCCAGTTGTCACAAGAGCATCCACCCTGTTCCCACAACCCGGGCAGCACTCCACACTTTGGGGGTTACAGCCAGGGGTCTCAGTCAGATCATCATGAGAAGCAAGAAGAGGGTGGCAGCCTGCCCAGCCTCCACAATAAGGTGTGTTTCTGAAGAGGAAGGAGTCTAATATGGCATACCAGCACAGAGATGCCATTGCTGAGGAGAAATCTGAAATCTGATCTCCAGAGGAGGTATTCAAAACAGAACCAGATTGATCGGAATTGCCAGGCTTTGACACCAGCAGCAGAGCCGCCCTGGGCTGTGGCATGGCTTCAGTTTAGAGGGTGCTTCTTTCTGACCTGCAATGTGGCTGGACATATCCGGCCTTCACATTTGCTCTGCTCATTTCTGACTTATGGAGTGTTCTGTAACACTCCTAGGAGCCATCTGCCCTCTGCTCTGCACCCCCTTGTCTGCAGGTCCCATCCCTCGACTATGGGGTCACCCTCTGGTTCGATGCCTATGCACTCAGCAGACAGAAGCACGACCTGCCCTGTACCCAAGGCCAGTGGATAATTCAGAACAGAAGGTGTGTGGTGGGGTCCTGGTTTCCGTCTCTCACTTCCCACCCAGGATAAAACTGGGATTAAACCTCTGCAGGTTCCCTGCTCGCTTCAGCCACCATATCTGAGGAAGAAGAGCCACACACTGAGCTACACTCAGTGGCCACTCTTCGTGCTGGTGCTTCCTGCTTTTCTGCTCATCTTGTTCACTCTCTCTCCAGTGAACACATTTCTTACAGATTTGCTTCGAGCTACCAACCTGCTTTCTCCGTCTTGCTGTTTGCATCAGGCTTCTTAGTTTTCTCCTCTGTGTGTAACCTTGGTGTCCTCCCACGTCTCCTGTGTTTGCAAATCTGCCTGTCACCACCTCTGCAATATTATCTGTGTGTGCCTTTGCCTTGCATCCACCTCCGTACAGATCTTCCCCTTAGCTCCATATCCTCCTGCTTTGACTGCAGCCACTTCCCCTGCAGGACTTCCCACAATTAGCATCCATATGTAGCTGGGGCTGCTGCTCACCACTGCCCAGGCGTAAAGGATGGACAGCTGTTCATCTCCTCAAAGCAGGCTCTGAGATACATGGACCTACAGCTTTTGGTTTTCCTGCCACTTGTTGCAAAATTGCCTGTTTCCCTCCAAAACCTCCCCAGACCCATCTCATTAGTGTCTTCTCCATGGTTCCCGTAGAGGTAACTTGTTTTCCTATGAACGGTCTGATCCAGAAGTTATGTTACCCTGGGTTAGGGTTCCCACTTCTTCTCTCCCTGCCTTCCTCTCTTAAACTGTTAGTGACACAGTTTCTATAGTATGGCTTCTTCAGGAAGATGACAAAGGAGAATCTTTTTACACAGTAAGAACTAAACTGCTTTGCATAGCCTGATCTCAGTGCTTGCCAGAAGGTGGGAAATGTCCAAAGATAGGAGGGTCACTCTGGACTCCTTATCTCTTGCATACTGAAGGCACTTTGTATTCTGCAGCACCCAGTCTGGGTGACCCCCTTCCCACCCCAGCCCCACTGAGCCCCCCTGCCCTGCCTTGTCTCCTGCCCCCCTGTCCAAGCCACCTCGCCTGTGTTTGCCCCTCAGGTTGTGTGGCCTGCGGACCCTGCAAGCCTACGCTGAGAGGATCCCAGTCACATCTTCTGCTGACATCACCATCACCTTCACCTCGCAGATCTCCTTAACTGGCCCTGGCGTACAGGCAGCTTACAGCCTGTACAAGCAATCGGACCGTAAGCTCAGGTTCTTTTCTGCTCCTCAGCAGGGTGGTGGGGACCAGCAGCCCCTCTGCACTTGGCTTGTGCCAGGAGAAACAGAAGGCACAGCCTGGGAGCCTTAGGTGTCATCCACCCTTCAGGAAAATGCTCACAAATGAACGATGCACACGCCAGTGATCCCCCCAAAAGAAGAGGCAATTATGTCAAAGCTGCTTCTGCACATGGGGCCCTGCCTCTTGTGGCCAGAGAATCCATGCGACAAAACCCAAGGTCACAAAGTTGCCTAAAATCTTACCCTTGTGTTGACATCACGGACTGGCCTTGGGAATTCAATGAGAAAGCACCTCTGCTTGAAGCAATATTTGCTTCGATTACAAGATCTCTTAGAGAGAGCTCACCTTGGAATCCGCGCAAACAAGAGATAAATAAAACCGCACACAAATACACACATATGCAAAGGCCACCCACAGTCTGTCTTTCCAAAGTTTCACCATCTCCCTCCTAAAGGGTGCCAGTAATGCACACCAGTCTCTGAATATGTGCACCTGTCAACGTGTCTAACAACAACCCCTTCAAGGTCCCACGTAAGTTTTGATAACAACTCCAAAGAGCCTGTTTCAGCTTTGCTGTGGCATTCACGGGACATGAAACAGCAGTGATCCCGAGGTACAGCGTGCCAGACAAGTGATAATCCTGGATATTGCCCGTTGGTACAAGGCAAAACAGGGAAAGCCCTCTTTCCCCTGGTGCATAGCCCAGCTCCATATGCCCCTGTTAAGAGCAGATGACCTGGCAGATTTTGGGGAGTGCAGTGAGTGCTGCCAGCACACTGCAGCAGCACTCGTGGTCAGGAGGGTGTGCAGTTCCACCGTTTCAAGCCATGGTGCTCTGCTGCCAGGAGGTTTCCAGTCACTGGAGACTAATTACTCTCTTTTGGTTTCACAGCCTGTCCTGGGGAGTTTCTGTGTTTGGTGAATGGTTTGTGTGTCCCAGCCTGTGATGGGATCAAAGACTGCCCCAATGGGCTGGATGAGAGAAATTGTGGTGAGTGATTTCTTCTCCCCACTGGTCCCTGGTCTCAGCAAGACACAGCCCCTTGCTCCTGCGAAGGTAGGGAGAGATGGGGAGGATTTGGTTGGCCAAGGCACAGCCTTGTACCTCAAGTTCAGGAGCTTAAACCTCTGCATCCTGAAAAGTCTCATCCCACTGCTGTATGGCTTTAGCCTGCTCTGGAAAGGGCAGTAATGCTTCTGACTTGTGACACAGGACAGCCTTCCTGGTAGCCAAGAGCACAGGACAGTCCTCTAGTAGCCAAGAGCACCAAGAGTTCCAGGCAGCCTGAAAGAAGCCCCCTACCCAAGCTGTCCCCCACCTTGTCCTGCTTGCCTGCCACCCAGGGTCTACCACCAACCTCAGCCCTGGCCTACAGCCCCCTCTGCTGCCACACCACTCAGCATCCCCCTCCCCGCTCACGCTTCCCCAAGCCCACCCGCTGCCCTTCTCTCTCCTCTTTCCTCCCAGACCATTTGTGACACTTCATCTGTACAGATCCTCACTCATATATTTTGCCCCAGTTTGGGAGCATCAAAGTCCTCCATCAGCTTCAGAGGGTTCTTCATGCCAAAAGCAGTTAGCGCTGATGCAGACTCCATCCTTAGCATCTCAGAACTCCTGCAGAGCCATGTCAGGCTTAGACATGACACCTAATTCATCTATTCCCTCATCTCTGGTGTGATGGGGGGCTCGTCATATTGCTGCCACACTAACTTTTCATTAGTTGTTTCCTACAGATCTTTTTTTCATGGACAAAGAGCCCTGAACCACTGGAGACACTGGCCAATTTTGAAAGATTTGGAGGAAGGTGTAGGAAAAGTCTAAAATCAAAGGGAGGAGAAATCTTTCTAAAGAAGCTTTAATTCAGTACTAGAAATGTGAGAGCTCTCATAGGATTGCCGAAGTTGGGTTTTGTATTGTCTGCAGTCCTGCTGGTAATGTGTTCTGTCCCATCATCCAGCTGTCTGACATCAGGGTTTGCATGTTTCCCTCCTGTAGACATGGCTACATTTGCATCCTCATGAATATCTAGCCCTTTCTTGAACCCCAGTATCTCCTTGGCCCCAGGGATATCGTGTCATACAATTCCACAGGTTGACACAGACCAAGACTGACAGAAACCCCATACTTTCGCAGTGTTCTCAAACATTGCTTTATATTTGAAGAAGAAAACAGAAACATTACTATTTCCTTCCTTTCTTGTACTCTTGCCACTTGTGCATCTCTGACTATTCACTCTATGTTGGTATGGAATAGTCCCTGTCTTTAAAATAAAACCTCAAGTTGCCTCAGACCTTCATGTGCCTTTAAACATCTAGAATCTTAGTGCTATTAATGAAGAAATTATAGTCATTGTAGTAAGAAAATGGTACACACAAACAGAACAAGATCCTGCTATGGAAATCTGTGAACAGAAGTCAAACTCTGTGGTGGGCAGGCAGCTTAGACACATCTCCATCCTCCAGTGTCCACCAGAACTCATGGACATTGCAGAATCCACTGTTGTTCAGGACTCAGCTAGAAGGGGAAGTGCTGGTCTGTACAAGACAGTGACCCATGAGCTGGGGTTGACAGCAAGGCAGGAGGAACAGTGACCTCACCAGACAGGATGCAGTCCTACAAAACCCTAACAAGGCAGGCAGACCAGGACTGGTGGTGGTAACTGAGGAGTCCACGGACCTCAAGGCAAGTACATAGTGCTGAGGCGGGTCTGAGGCCAAGAAAAGTTAAGTCAGCAAGAGCAAAGTGTAAGACAGGGTGCAGGCACACCTACAATGCAGATCTGGCAAAATCTACACAGCTGCACTATACCAGAGCTCTTAAGCACAGCTGATGAGGTGGGGGAAGAGGCTGTAGAGACTGCAGGGCTTAGGACCCTGACCTCACACGTTGTCTTGTGTGCCTGATTCCCATGTGCTTCCCTCCTGTGCAGTGTGCCCTGCAAAGTTCCAGTGCCGTGAGGACAGCACTTGCATCGAGTTCAGCAGGGTCTGCAACCAGCAGCTGGACTGTGTCAACGGGAGTGATGAGGAGCACTGCAGCGGAGGTAGGGAGGGGACAGTGCTGGGATGACAAATGCCCGCCCCTGTGTTCGAGCCAAGGCTGTCTGTAGAGTACTTCCCACATGTGACATAAGGGCACCATCTGGGAGTTAACTCGCCCAGCCTCCTCACAATGTTTGTGAGCTATTTGTTTGTTCAGGAAATTCCCTGTCATCGTTTATGGAGTTCCCCCAAGCTCTCTGCTGCCCTTTCTCCTCATTTAAAGGACTTCATCTACAACCAGCTGCCGTCTCTCAGCCTTGGCTTCCCCTCCTTTTTGCAGGGGTCCCCTGCGGTCCTTTCACCTACCACTGTGAAGATGGGACCTGTGTGAAGAAACCCAACCCCGTGTGTGACACCACTGCAGACTGCAAGGACCTGTCTGATGAGAATCACTGTGGTGAGGAAATGATCAGCCGCACGTCAGCCAGGCAGGTTCAGGATGACACGTAGCTGCAAGTTGCCCCCTTTTCTCCCGCCACTCAGAAGAAGCACCCTCCCTCCCTTGTTCCACCACCTTCTCCCCACCTCAGTCCCACAGCACCAGTGCCCCTGCTCCATTCCGCTGTGGCAGGGACAGCAGCAATGAGCCAGCTCTGTGCTGAGCTGTGAGCAGGCACTTGCTCTTTGGACAGCTGCTCCCTGCCTCCTTCAGGCAGAGGCATCAGGCCAGACAGACACATCTCACAGGCCAGGTTCAACCCACAGGCTGCCTGTTTGACCACTGTTGGCTTATATGCCATTATACAAGGCTGCAGCCAGGAAAATCATCCATATCTGCATGGCTGCTGGCAGGGAGGGAGTTTATGTTTTGATTTCCCTACTTGTTTTTTTCTGGAGCCTCAGAGGAGGGTTTCCTGACAGCACAGCAGGTAGCACAGTCAGCATGCTGCCCCAAAGGCATCCCCAGGCTGCAGCTGGAGGTGGGGAACTCTGGGAGGGAGCGCTCACTAGACTTGTCCTGGGCAGCACATAAAGCATCTGCTGGCTAGGTAAGACAAGCAGTTAGAGGTGAAACTCTTCAGTCAACTAAGTAGGAAAGGAAGGGCAGGCTCAGTGTACCATGTTCCCTTCCTTCCCTGAAGTACCTGCTGTGTCTCCTCCTCAGACTGTGGGATCCAAGCCCCTCTCAGCAGGATTGTGGGTGGTATGAATTCTGTGGAAGGAGAATGGCCATGGCAGGCCAGCCTGCAAGTTCGGGGCCGCCACATTTGTGGGGGAACACTCATTGCTGACCGCTGGGTGGTCTCAGCCGCACACTGCTTCCAGGATGAGAGGTAAACGGAGAGGGGAGGTGCTGGATAGAAAGATTTGCATTGCTTTCCATGTCATACATGATTGGAGGCTCTTCTGACTGATGAAAATGTCATGGGGCAGCTGCACCCCTCATCTGGCACCTCAGCCATGCTTCTCCATGGCTTGGAGCTGAAGAAAGGGGTATGGATACATACAACCCAGTGTTATCTGGGGGTGTATGCAGGGAAAAAGGGGCAGTGCTGGGATTCACTGAGTAGCTTTGAGCGGGCAATGATAGCGGAAGATACTTCAGAGCTCCACCTTTGTTTTGCCTCTGTGTTGTCCCCACACTATCACAACGATGGAGATGTCAGCATGTGCTAGGATGGGGATAGCGTTACCTGCAAAGCATGCCCTTTGGGTCCCATGCTCCTCTGCTGCATCCTACAGGCTGGCCTCCCCCTCCATCTGGACTGTTTACTTGGGCAAATACTTGCAAAATGCCACTGGCCATACAGAGGTGTCCTTCAAGGTTATCCATCTCTTCCTCCACCCTTATTACGAGGAGGACAGCCATGATTATGATGTGGCCCTGCTCCAGCTGGATCATCCTGTGATCATCTCACCCTTGATCCAGCCCATCTGCTTGCCTGCTCCTTCTCACATCTTTGAGCCTGGCCTTCATTGCTGGATCACTGGCTGGGGAGCCCTCAAGGAAGGCGGTAAGTTCAAGGTTTCTTGGTGGCCTACTGTAGCAGTCCTGAGGCAGAAAAATAGGTTCAGATGTATTGTAGGCACAAGAGACTTCTGTTCATCCCAAAGCATTGTGCCTCCTTCACTCTTTTTGATTTTGGGTAATAAGTTGATCAAAGTTACCTGTTGACTGCCCTGAAACCTCATTTGGAGAGGCAGGCATGGCAGTCTGGTAATCTGTATTGGGACAGTGTGTGTTTCTTCATCCAAAGACTAGAACAGCCCTTCAGGTCAGTTCACCCACTCACAGACTTGTTCCAGCTGCTTCCTAATTGGAAACACTCAGGAAACTATACAGAACTGGACACTCCTGGTTTGTACTTTTAGACAGAAGAGCTTAACATCCATTTCAGTGACCCAAGACTCCAACAACCCAGAGGTTTCCCCAAAGCGGAATACTCCTTGTCCCAAAAGCTGAAGTGCCCACAACATATCACTGCAGGGAAAGGAATGAAGAGGAATTTTATTCTTTCCATGCAGAAAAAGTGCTCTGCTGAAAGTCAGAGACTGTGATGCCAGTGGGGAGCAAAACAGAAATTCCAATGGCAGGTTTAAGCATGCAGTGAGGTAGGCATGGGCTGGGGGAAGTTCCACCATAGCTCACCTGCGCTACTTTTGGTGCTCTAACTTTCAGGGCACATGAGCAATGTTCTGCAGAAGGTGGACGTGCAGCTCATCCAGCAGAACGTCTGCAGCGAGGCTTATCACTACATGATTACTCCCAGGATGCTGTGTGCTGGGTACTACCAGGGCAAGAAGGATGCCTGCCAGGTGACAGAGCAGTTGTGGGATTGGGGTTGACTACCAGAGGTGGGATGTGTCCCAAATCTCATAAATGCAATCCACGGCCTGAAAGGAGGGGGGAAAAAACCATATAATGTCACTTTCCCAACACTTCCTCTGATCTAAGCAACCAAAAACAGCTCTCGTGACCACTTTTTCCCAGCATCATTGCCTTACACAGGATCCAAATACAGTTAAAATACTGTTTTCTCATTTCAGCCCATTCTCCACTCTACCTCCCACTTTCAAGTCAGGTGACTACATCAATCTCTTACACCCTCAGCCTCTTTAGCACCTGCCATACACAGTAACCTGTCTGTTCCCTCATTACTATCAATCTCAAGGCCATCCCTCACAGAATCCAGTTAAATTCCACCAGCTTCCTTGCTTGCCACATACTTGGAAATGCCATATGGAGCATGAGGAATCAGTAGAGCAATCAGCTTTTTGGGACCTGGCTGAGAGGGAGGAATTTGCACGATGAAGGAATAAGCAAGTCAGATTTTTGCAGTGGAGACTGTTTTAGACATCTGCCTAAGGTACAAGGAATGTTGCAGATGTCCCAGGCATGAGTTGAGGAGATACAGGAATCTGTATACAGAGGGGCTCAAAGACAGCATAACCAGGCAGCAATAGAAGCTGGTGCATCACCATCACTTCATTTTACTTTTCTTTTTTCTAGGGTGATTCTGGAGGTCCACTGGCCTGCAAAGAACCCAGTGGCAGATGGTTTCTGGCTGGTTTGGTCAGCTGGGGAATGGGATGTGCACGTGCAAATCACTATGGAGTATACACCAGGATCACCCAAGTGCTGGGCTGGATGAACCAAACCATGAGCTGAGAAAAGTGCATCTCTGTTCTTCTCCCCATCACACCTACACTCACATGGCACTCATTCCTGATCTTGCTCACTTGCCTCTCAGAGAAAGAGTGTGGGATGTTGTCAGACCCAGGATGCTCTTCTGAACAGGGTAAAAAAAGGCTGCCGCCGGGATTGTAGAGAAAAGCAGGCAGACCCTCTTCCCCAGTAGTGCTTCCCAGGGAGCATCCCAAGGGGTTTTTAGGCCATCCATCCAAAAGAGGGGGGAAGGGATGCAGGTGGGGGAGTTGGGGGCAATGACATGACACACAGCAATAGTCCCAAGCTGATGGTTTCTGAGAAGAGGAATAAGGGGAGTTGAACTTTCCATGAACCATGTGATTCAGCCACAGTCTTATGCTGGAACATTTGCTGAAAGAAAATGTGACTGATGTAGTTAGAGATTCCAGTAACTGTGAAATCAATCTGCCTCCCTCTTCCTTCCTGCTGCTTATCCTTCATCCCCCTTCCCCTCCCATTACTCCTCCTCTTCCATCTCCCTAATTGCTTCTTTTCTTAGCTGGCGTGTGCTGTTCAGTGTGCTGTTCAGCTCAGCCAGGCAACTCTTCACGTCTCACTGACTCCCAGGCATGAGTCCAGCATCGCACCCCCAAGCACGTGTCCTGCCTCCCTGCTGGAGCGGCACCCAGCCTCCACTGCTGCACTTCCCCCAGTAAAAATGCTGGAGCAGACTCCCATCCCCTTCCCTCAGCCCTTCTAAACACCTTTAACATCAGGGCGTCTCAACTGCTTCCATCTCCTGTCTCAGGTGATCCAGGAGGGGAAGGAGAAGGCTTCAGGGCACAGGGCTTAAACTGCAACTGCTGAGGATTTAGTTTTTTTAACAAAAGATATACGTGAGAGTGTGTGTGTGTGTGTGTGTGTGTGTGTGTGTGTGTGTGTGTGTACACAATTGGCCATTCTCTGGAATTAGAAATAAAATTAATTTGAGGAATTTTTTTTTCTCTAGTCTGCCTCACTCTGATAAAAATTATCTTGAGGTTTGTATCTTTTTGACCAAACTCCAGTCCTGGCAGTGGCAACTGGCAAAAGTTTCCACACTCCTGCCCACCTCCGCACCCCAGATGTCCCTGGGGTCTGTAAGTTTGCTAGAGAGGTGGTCCTCACTTACTGTTATGATTTAGGGGTGCAGATACCAATAAGCAAACCTGCTCCGTAGCCCAGCTGCCTGTAGTGGGGATGCAGCACAGACACAGTGGGAAGCACCTCCAGCCCCCAGAAGACAGGCACAGCACAAGCAGCTTCTGGTGCCTCCAGGTGATGAATCCAAACTCCTTTTCTCCAACTCCCACCCCCTTACAGCAGGAATGAATTCTTGCCACTTGAAATGAGAGGCGGCAAGGAGGAACAGACTGTGAATTTTATTCAGGAGTCTCCAGACACAGCAGTGAAGCAAATGCCCCGCTCCCCAAAACCGGGATCTCCTTGGTGCTGGCTGACACAACATCAGGTACCAGCATGTTCCTGGTACCCAGGCAGCACACCATTCTTCTTCTCACACTGCTGGCACAGAGCTGCTTTGGGGGACAGGGAGGGAGGCACCAAGGAACGTGATACCCAGCACGGGGACACCTCTGAGCAATACAGGTGGCCCAGAAAAGGACGGTGGCTCTGCATTTGTCCCCAGGCCACAAGCCCAGACTAGTTGCCTGCAACAGTGAAAGGGCAAGGGCTGGTCCTTCCGTAGCTGCCGCCACCTCGGTCCCCATTTGCATCCACGGTGCTCAGGAAGGGACCGCAGGCTGCAGTGGCTGATCGCTGATGTCCCCACCAGGGGCCACTGTGACATTAAGGAAAGTCAGACTGCCAGGCATAGGAGGGGGCCGTGGGCTCCAGCTCCTACAGCAGCCCAGGGGCTCCATGGAGCATCTGCCCTCCTCCAGGGCTGGAAGCTCAGGCCTCCGAAGTGAGCTTGTAAAAAAAAAAATGGCTGCATGTGAAGAGTGAAGGGGGCTGGGGGCGTCACTGTGGGACAAGGGGCTGCCATACACTGCAGTACAAAAATAAAGATATAAACAAGAAATGAAAAGGCAGGAGTGGAGTGTTCAGATCACATCCTCAGATCTCTGGCTTGTAACAGCTAGAGAAAGAGAGAGAAAGAGAAACAAAATCAATGGTAGGAAAAAAAGCAACTGAGCATGGTGAGGAGAGTGAGAAACAGAAAAAGGGAAATGACAGGAGAAACAAGAACAGAAGAAAATGAAAAGAGATGAGGAGTGAGGGTGGGAAAACAGAACAAAAGGAAGAAAAAGTCCATGTGATTAACATACACTGAGTCTTAAGATAATAACACTCAGGTCCCACAGCCGTAGACAAGTGGGCTTTCAAACAGAGGAAGAGAGAAATATCCACTAGCTAAGAAGTGCCCTCCATCAGGATAGGTGGAGATTGGCACTGAGCATCTCCAGCTTAACAAGAGCCTCACAGTTTTGCAGTATGGAGAGGAATCCTCCTTCCATATGCTTTCCATACTCAGCCCCACGCATGTTGGCCAGCCAGCCTTTCTAAGCAGGAGGCAGAGCAGAGAGGCTCATTTTGCATACAGCTGTGAGAACATCTGCAGTGGGGACCAGCTGCTTCCGCTCTGCCTTTGCCACCTTTCCCACTGTGCTCTCGCCCTGGCAGAGCCAGTGGGGGAAAAACCCAGGGAAGCGAGAGCAGGGAAGGAAAAATAACAGGCTGCCTTCTGCAAACTGCTCCCGGGCTGGCAGGCAAAGGAGCTGCGGACGGCAGTCTGGAGAAGCGATCTGGCATGCGTGTCACGGAGACACGTGGCAAAATTCCACCCCTTCCCCGAACCACTCCTGCCTGCTTTGCATTCATTTCCACCCCTCTCCCAGCTGCACTCTCCTTTCTGCTGCCAGCGCCTCTGGTCCACAGCCATAGGATCTGCTTGGCAGGTAAAGGCATGCATAGGATGAGAATAGGTAAAGCCATCTTAGGAACGAATCAACCTCACACCTCCCTCTGTCCCCTCCCCAACCTCTACAAACCAGGGCCATACCCACAAGAGGGAAGTGAGTCACTCATGCAGAGCTCAGGCTGGCAGGAGCTGGGAGTGCAGACAGGTAACATACCTGCAGAGGAGGAAAAGTGAGGAGCAGAGAGAGACAGGGCCCTGGGCAGAGACCACTCTGAGCCCTGGGGGACAAAGAGAGCAGAGGGAAGGATGCTGGAGGCTGGCGAGTGGGGCAATGTGGGAGGTAGATGACAGTGCTGGGATGGACACGGAAGGGAGCAGGAGGGAGGGTCCGCAGGAAGAGAGTTTAGCACAATCCCGAATAGATGGACAGTCTGCAAATAAAAATAAAACCGTAGATAAACCAAACAGTTTAAAATACAAAGCAGCAGCCATGGTAACAGCTCTCCCCTATCAGCTTTATCTCCAGAGAGACTCCAACTCCTGGAGAGGACAGCCCCCACACCCCACACCTGCTCTAGTCCTTCCCTGCTGCTAGCTGTGAGCTCTCACCAGAAAGGTGGACGGGTCTATGCCTGGGGGGTTATTTTTATCATTTTCCTCAGGGATTTGCTGCACCTTTCTCCTCTGCTTCTGGTTCTGCCTCTGCCTCTGCCTCCTCCTCCACCTCCTGCTCTTCCTCCTCCAGGTCCTCCTCTGTGTTCTGTGGCCCAGCATGTGGGACAAAAGGAAGAAAGAGTGGAGATACTTGCAAGATGAGCCATGGCAGTTCTTTCTGACACACAACGGAACAAAGCAATTGTCATAACACTGGAATAAAAAGGGACCTTTCCCCATGGCCAAGACAATTCTAGGTCAGGGAACAGAGAGACTTGTTTTCCTCTGGAGTATCATGTCAGGGTTTCTAACCCACTTACAAGTGCTGTGACCCCACCACCCAACAACTGCCATCAGTTGCTAGTGTTCCTTCCTGCACCCTGAGTGTCTACAGGATGTCATGCACTGCCACATGTTTCTGTCCTTCCCTCAAAAGGGGAGCAGGAGATATCCACTCCTCAGGCTGAGACTCAGAAAAAGGAAAGAGAATGCTGCAAAACCTTCAGGGAAATAATGCCCTGTAGGCAGTGACACACACAGAATGGGCATGAGGAGGCATGAGGGGGATGTTAGAGTAGCATGAGAGGTGCCAGGGTGACTTGCTAAAGCCATTTGCCACACACAGCCACACACCACCCCTCCAACACACACACTCCTCCTTTTGGGTAATGGGTGTAATGCCACGGTGCTGAACACCAGGACACGCCCCTGTATTTCACCACTGAGGTGCCCCACTGTTGCAGGGGAGAGAGGAAAGAGAGAAGGAGCAAAGAGCAAAGGATCTTACAGGCGATGGGAGCAGGGCCATAGCAAAGTTAATCTCACCTTGGCTTTGTGGCTGGGCTCAGAGCTCAGGCCATTGGGGGAGTTGTACAACTCCTTGGAGACCACACACAGGAATTCCGTCTGATCCTCATTCCCATAATTATAGGATGAGCCAATGTTCACAAGCTAGAAAAGATGAGAGCAAGAATCACAAGCACATATGTCTGAAAACACCCACTCCACCTGGGGAGCAAGGCAGAAAGCCCATCACGCAGCACTGAGTCCAATCCATAATCCCGGTGGAAAGGCCTCATAACTAAGCTGAGAGACAACACAGAGAACCAGGAGAGAAGTTAGCCAGGATGCAAAACAGACTGGCCTCACACAGTATCCTCTAAACCTCTAGAAACGGGCAAAAAAGAGCCAGTGTGACGGCTCAATCAATGACTTACCCAGTATTCTCAGAGAGGGAAGGAGCCTTGCCTGGCAACTGTATGGTATCCACGATCTTCTCCCCAAAAGACAACTCCTTCCCCCCCTGCTCTGCTTTATCCATACCTGCTCAAAGCGCCATCCATCTGACATAGTGGAAACCATCTGAGTGAGCTCCTCTTCCTGGCACTGCAGCACACGGTAGACATGCTTAGGAGGCACCTGAGAGGAAAATTGCAGAGCACACTGACAACAGTCACATGCTAAAAACTATTCCCCTCCTGCAGAATGAAGTGGTAATACCCCTCCTTGACAGACCTGTCCTCTTCCCCATTTCCCAGGTGAAAGGGGAGTGGAAACCACAATCCAACTTTCTCCGGTGCTGTCACTGGAGGCAAGAACAGTACCTCTTCTGGAGAGGTGGGACTGAGCTGAGTGCTTCCTGCATTGCCCCCAGAAGATACTGACCTCTTTTGATTGGGAGTTTGCACTTGTCATTACAAAATCATTTTTGCAAATACAGCAAATGCTGATGGGGCTTTGCAGCACAGTGACTGTGTTGCTAGAGGCTTACAACCTGAGGCAGACAAGATGAAAAGCAAGACAGCTGACAATCCTTCCCCTAAGACAGATTTTCAAAGGTTGCTAGCCAAGACAGAGTGTGATTGTGAAACAGGATTGATTCCTTGTCTGCATTTAACTCTTTAACAGCCATCTCTTCACCTGTTTCCTCCAGGTTTCTCTACAGGTATTACCATGCTCTTCATTGTGATTACACTCCCAAGACTCCCCACACCAGTCCTCCTCTCCATGAAACCTTTGCTCTCCTCACAAACATTCTTCTATATCCCACAGCAACCAGCTACCTTCTTCCAAAAGCTAGAGGAGCTGATTTAGTTTCAGGGGCTACATCCAGCATTACTTCTGGGGATGCAAAACAAGCCTGCAACTTGTTTATTGTAACTAAACTGGTGGTAGCTTGTCCCCTGAAAGATTTTGCTGCACAGCAATTAGCACATAATCTCTAATTAGTCGCTTCCTTCCATTCCTTGCTGCTTCTCTCAAGTCTTCTCTCACTCTAGACTCATCTCTATCCCTTTTCACACCCCCTGCTTTCCCACTCCACTCTATCTTGCCATACCTGTGTTACTGTGTAGTCCTTCTCCTCCATTCGATCCTTGATTATTCGGATCAAAGGACCAATGTTGTAGAACTCAGCTTCTTCAAGGATCCCTGAGAAAGACAGACAGAAGGACCACAAAGACAGAAAGCTAGCAGCCCATCTTTATTTTTTGACTTGCAAAAGATCAATTCTGAGCATCACAAGGTCCATAGGGAGAAATTATATTACTGCCTCACTTTTTAACAAGCTTGAAACTCTTACTGCAGAAAATTGAAACTTGGCTCTCTGCATCTTGTTTCTAATGCTCACCCCAACTTCCTTATGCTGCCTGCTACTACAGAAACAGGCATTGCCAGTGAAGACTTGTGCTCAGGACTGCTAATACCTTTCCCAGATAACTGGCCAAGGAGAACAACTGTAGGCTCCAGTCTCTCTCAATGACCACTTGTTATCACAGTGCTCAGACTCTCTTATTAAGGCAGAGAACCATAATTTGTGGTTCTGACAAGTCACCAAAAGACCCTAGAAAAGCCTAACTTACCTCCTGGGCCACTTGGACTTGCAGCCCCATATGACTTTAGATGATCTTTGGCTTTCTTCCCTGTGCTTCAACTCAAAACACGTAAACAGAAATGTTTTGGGTTTTTTCTCTATGGTATCTGCATCCATCACCTCTCCTGAGACTCACCTCTTTGCTAACAGGCCTTCAGGAGAAGAGAGGTGGTTCCCAGAGGGTCAGTGAGGGAAAAGTGGCTGGAAGCCAACACTCACATGTCCCCAGGGCAATACACAGAAAATAAAGGTGGGGAGATTGATCCTGCACTATCTGACACACTCAGACCTCTTCTGTGTCTCTCATTCAGCAGTGAATTGTCTCATGGGTTAGTTTTATGCCAGCCTGAATTTTTGCAGCAGGAAAAAATAAAAGGCAATGCAAATGAACTGGACTCCTGTTTATGTTTCAGATTTGATATTAAAACCTGCGGATGAACTCTGTCTGACCTCAGGATTACAAGAAATGTCAAGCAGGAAACACCTCAAAATTTTGCTTATTACAATCCTGTACCATTAGTTGGATACATTTTTGGAATTATAACTGATAAGACTATTCTGAAGAAAATTATCCTTGGTTCAGGTACAAATGTGTAAGAGAGGCAAGAAGACTAACGACCATGCAGAAACGGTGTTTGGCAAGGGCTGGACAGCACAGCCTGTCTTTGGAATTGGCTCCTTATTAGACCCTAGCACCCAAAAAATAACAAGGCACTGTGGACTGCTGGCTGGTAACACTGTGATGTTACCAAGTCATCCTATTGGACCTCAAATGAGGGACTGTTTTGTCTGGCTTGCTCCACTGGAATTTCTGCAGTCCACAACCCATCAGAGCACAAGCAGCATACAATGCATATCACTGATTAATGATGGTCTTTACTACAGTCAGTAGAAGAGGTGAGCTGGGTTTTGCTTGGTCTTCTGGGCTTTCACTCCTAATTGGAAACAGTCATTAATAGAAAACTCAGTCACAGAGCCTGGTTAAAAGTAGATCAGGAACAAGTGAAAAACGTCTTATTGAAACTCTGAGATCTTGCCTTCTTCTGTCTTGGTGACATCTCTGCTGGACAAACAGTCGTGATGCCACGACACCTGCAAGGATGCCTTCCTCACCCACTCCAAACCCCTTTGGTAAAGGAGACATCGTCATGCTTTGCAGGGATAGCTCACTGAAATCCCCCCACATCCACATCCAAAAGGAGAACGAGAGACAACAAGGTTGACCACAAGTCTCATTTTTCCTGACTATGGTAAGTGGGAGGTTTCTGAGCACCACAACTCACCCTCTTCAGCCATATCTTTATCCAGGACCAGCTTCCCATGACGGAGGAAATTCAAAATGGGTCCAAAGTAAGTGGGGTCCCGATCTATTAGGTATGCACCAGTTTCATCCTACCAACAGAGACAGATCACAAGGAGAAAAAAACCCAAGGAAAACTTGTAACCAACCTAGAATACAAGAAAATACAAACCTAAGCAAAAATGTCCACTATTTCTAAGATTCTTTAGAAACCATGGGTCCCTGAGAGTCCCTAGCCAAGTCAGCCCAGCTTGGATTATAACTCCTCTATTGGTTTGCTCAGCATGCCCACCTCAGCACGAATCAATCCAGCTGAAGAAGCCCAAAAAATAGGCCTCAGTCTCTTTGTGCAACTGTGCATCCAGGCCTGGTGTGAGAGAGCAGAGAGCCCCTTACAAGAACAAGGCTGAGTCAGGCAGACACAGCTGGGAAGCAGACCCAGGATGTGGGGTGACAAAGAGGAAGGAGAGCAGGAGCGGAGCGGAGATGGCCTCTCTTTTCCCCAGCTCGGGAAGGCAGGTGCCAGGCTACAACAAGGTGGAATCTGGCATGGGGAAATCTTTCCCAGGAGAGGGGGGGAAAGAGCCGGCATTTCTCATTCAGTTGGTCCTGCAGCTGCCGGGGTCTGGCTCCAACCCTGCATCCCTCCAGCCCTCCCCATGTTCGGTGGGGCACGGTGCGGGAGGCAACCCAGCTGCCTTACCCGGTCCGACTGCAGCTCCTCTCCCTGGCACAAGCGACACAGGAAAGATTTCTGCTCCCGACACAGGGTCTGCCTGGTGGTGAGGAAGACGGTGCCCCCCACATTGAGCCTCACCCACTTGGCCTGGGTGCCAGCGGGTGGCGGGATGTCCCAGGTGCAGCGTAGCCCCACGGCGCCCTGCATCTCCTCCCTGCCCTCCATCCTCATCCTCACCCCCACCTCCCCCACGGCGTGCAGGGACTGCCGCAGGTGCTGCCTGTCGGAGAATGCCGGGATCTGTAGTTTATCTGCCTTTTCCCTCCGCAGCAGCCGTGTTTCCTGGGGGCCAGGATCTTCCCTGTGACTATCAAGGGAGTCCTGAGAGGAGGAAGGTTGCTCGGTGCTGGAGGATATCACTGCGCCTATTGGGGTGGGCAAAGCCACAGCTCGACAGCGCTGACACTCCCTGGCTTTTCCTGTTCCCGTTTTCACAGACCATGGGCCGGTCAGCACTCCGGAGGTGCAGGGTGTTATGCAAAAATCGTCGGCATTTATTTCCATAGACATCCTCTCTGGCTCATTAAAAGGTTCTGGGAACTGTAGTTTCGCAGGGACACGAACAAAAGGGTGATGGGAACTGTAGTTTTCCCAGCTCGCTGTTCCTGCAATGAGGATGCTGTAACGAAGGGGACTGCACCACATGAGCCCAGCCCTGCGGCTGGAACTCTGCCTGCTTCCAGTCCTGGGTCTTGTCTGCAAGCTTCCTCGGAGACAGGAAGCACAACCTGCTTCCTGGCAGTCGGCAGCTTAAGCCCCTCAGCGCTGTACTTCACAGCATTCCCTTCAGGACATCCATTACCCCAGGCTCACTGCTCAGTGCTGCATCAGTTGCCATACTTTCCTGCAGCAAAATATGCAGACAGTTGCCTTCTGGCTAACATATATAGGGACACTTCTGGGAACTGTATTCTGGATCTGAGTGAAGTGCTGGCAGGGGGCAGGAATAAGTTTTCTTCCCGCGCAGAGGAGTTGCTGACTCAGCAGACTCCCCGCCTGTGCTGCTCTACCAGCGCAAACCCCCTGCATCCTTCCCCTGGGCTCCCGCCATCCCTGTTTGTGTCTGGGCAACAGAGAGCTCAGACTGTAACTCAGCTGTATGTGGAGTTTTACCTCTGCCCCAGGCACGTATCAACCGCCGAGACCGATGTGCCAATCCCGTGTTATGGAATCTCGCCCTGCCTCTGTCACTCGCTCCTGCCAGGCCGAGCCTGGTGCTCAGCAGTTCATGCCCCAGGGGACTCTGTTCAAGCACACTTCTTGGCACGGACACAACCTGAACAAGCTCTCTCTCCAGCAGCTCTGCTTTTCCCACTTCCACCTAAGCCCAGCTGTGCTTGCCAGCAGCTTGAGCACGTTAAGTATGGAAAGGAAAGGCTGGTGTTTCACCCCATTGTGGCTTAAAACCTTCCTCCACTTAAGCAACTTCCTGGCTCTTCCTTGACAGGGCAATGAAGCACTGCAAAGGCACATAACACTTTATTTTTCTTGCATTTAGATCTTAGCGCCTTTTGAGGTGAGGGGTTATTGAGTGAAGAGGCTGGGTAAAGAGAAACATTATGATTTACTCTTACATTCCTTTTCTTCTTGTCCTTCCTTCTTTTACTTGCAAATCACTCCCTTTTATCACTACAGGAGAAGGCAGCATCACCCTTCCCCCAAGTCACCCAGGATTTCCTTTACAAAGATGGCATGTGTACTTTGCTCCTTCTGTGGAGGAGTGCCAAGGGGAGGAGAGGAAGACAGGGTAACACGGAAGAGGTTTCAAGATTGCTGACCTTCAGCTAATATAAGTACAGGAACAATTCAGCTGCTCCAGGGTGTAAATTCAAATAATTTTGAACCAGCACGAGAGTGACCATTAACAGAGCACGAAAAAATATTTTTGTCAACCTATATGGAGCAGGCTCTGGCCAAAATTACTGCCCAGCCCTCGGACCAGTCTCCACTGAGCAGTAACGTGCATCAAAAATCCTGAGACTAACACTGACCTGGGCTGAAGCATCACACAGTGCAACACAGCTCTGGGCTGTCAGACTGCTGTCCTCCTAATTCTGGCTCTGAGTCAAACCACAGCAAACTGGAGACCTCTGCCCTGCACTCTGGTGTGTGAGGACTGCAAGACCCTGTCTGTACTGGCTGCAGCTTCAGCACAGAACTGGGGTGAGGACTGTGGCTCTCCGATATGACTGCAGCAGTTGGGTGGCAGCCTATAGCCCCTTATCTCCACCTCCAAGAAATCTGCCTTGCCTTCAGTTTTTTCCCTCTTTTACCAAGGGTTCACCGTCTCCTTTTCCTCCCCTCACAGCCTCTCAGCCTCTTGCTCCTTTTTAGGGTCTATCTCTTGTTCTCAACACCTTCTTTTCCAACCGCTATGACAATGCTGCTCACAAGTCCAGGATGGTCTATATTCAAGGCATACATTCTTCCATCAATATCAGTCTCCACTTGTGGCTGGAACCTCGAGTCTTGCTCACCCCAGGGCCAAGGGGTGAAAAGTTAATGGCTAAATCTAAAGAGGTATATTGTGAGTAAGGAAAGATGTCAAGGAACACCACTTCCAACACCAGAGCCTTTTTTTCTGCAACATACAGGAAAAAAATCATTGAAAATGCACCAGGCCAGGGATTTCCCCAGAGCACGTGAAAATCCTCTTTAGGAAGAAGCCATTGTGGGGTGAGTTGCCACCTGAAATGTTCTGGTGAGTTGGTGGTGTGGCCTAAATACAGACCTGATTGCACACTATCACCAGATGTAGTTCTGAGATGCAATTAATGTGCCCTTGTTAAGGTCCCCTAAAATCAAGCAATAGAACACAGGAGAGGTAAGTTTAAACAATCAGTGGTGTTTGGTCAAAGGTTGGACTTGATGATATCAGTTCTTTCCCAGCCTTAATGTTTTGTGATTCTATGACTTGTTCCTCGTGCTTTTATGATAACTGTGTATAAAACACATGCACAGAAACAGAGACAAGAGCAAGCAAGAGCTTACATGGGGCTGTGTGATGGTGTAAGACCGTACAGCCCTGCTGGGTACCCAGTGAAATCATGGGGACCATTGCACAGACAGACCGGGAGCAGGATAAACATGGCAGCCACCAGATACTGGGCTGAACAAGAGCTGAGGAGAACAGAGCAGAGGGTAAACTGGGAGTGCCTTGGTTCAGCAGTCAGGCCTGCAATGCAATCCTGCAGAAGGCTACACACACTGCAGTGCTCTGATGAGCCAGCTTGGTATGTGGCATATGATGCATCTCTGGCGTCGTGGAGCTGCTCTTATGGAATTGTTGTGTTGTCGAACAGCAGTGGGAACAGGGATCACCATGTGTTGGCACAGACAGTGTTACCACTCTGACAGGCTGGGAACACATATTGGGGATTACATGGCATGAGGCACTGGAGAAGAAACCAGGAAGAACTAGTTGGCATGTAGGAAGTGGAGAGGGGAAGTGGAGTTGGCATGTAGGAAGCGGAGAGGGGAAGACAAGTGATGCTCTGACATTTTGCCTGTAAGCCAACAGTGAATCTGGCAAATAAAATTCCCTACACTGGACTTGGGGGTGGACATAGTTCAGTAACAGAGTCCAGCTCAACTGCCAGCTGAGCCAGGCATATTGGAGCATGAAGAGAAAGGCCCCATGGCATACAGGCAAGCTAATCTTTCTCCAGCTCCTTGTGCTGCATGAGGCCTGTGAGCAATGTACCTGCATTCAAAGCCGTGTGCAAAGCCTGTGTGTGTACGTGCACCACGCAGCACCTTTGCTGGAAGACTGCTGGGAGAAGGAGACAGAATGGTTGTGTAGCACCTGGTTGTAAGCTGGGACCAGCAGAGATAGGAGGAACATGAAATGTCCCTGCAGGCAACAATTACCATGGCTCATGCAGTGCTCGGGCCAGTGGTGCTGGTAGAAGAAGGGCTGCTTTAGAATTTGAAAGAGTTTGCAGGGGAACAAAGGGTTTGCTGGGAAATGAAGCGTGAAATAGTGCAACCTGCCTGCTAGGGAGCAGTATGGAAGGAAGAGGAAGGCAAGGGGCAAAGAAGACAAGTGAAGAACAGAGAACCATGGGATTACTTTTGACTACACTAGACAGAATTTGGATTCTGCTTTCACAGAATCCAAATCTCCTTCAGGACAAAAGTACTGGAGATAGTATAATATACTGAGAAACCAATAAAGAGTTTACATGCTGGCCTGGGATTCGCAAATTTATGTAGAGAGCTGTAAAAACTCTAGTCTCAAGTTAGCCACAGATCAATGTGACTTTCCTCCTACATCAGGGCTATTGTTTAGGCTACTTTTTTGGCTACCATAAGCCATATTCCACCAGAGATATGCTATTCCCAGTTCCCTGTGTCAAATTTTCCACAGGAAAGTAATGAACATTAGTGATTTGCATTATATCCACTTCTCCCCAGCTTTCAGTTCCTATAGGAAACCCACCCACTGAGTCAGGGACATAAAGATCTGCAGAACATTTATAGCCCTGGTGTAAGTCCCCTCAGCTGTTCCATATGTCCAGTAGCATCTGTTATAGCTCAAAATAGGTTTTGCAGTCTCCAGGCTTTGAAAACATTGTCTCAGTATTCACAACGTTCTCAGTGCTTTGCCTGCATCACCAGAACAGATCTCAACTAAAAGGAGGGGGAACATCAGAAGACACTCTTGGATAGATTTTTGATACATGATATAGGAGGGAATACCCCAGAAAAACAAAGTATCTTGCTGTGGGGAAAAAGATCTCAGTTTCTCCTCTGTGGAGAAATCAAGGCAAAGTTAAGCACCTGGGAAAAGATTTGCCAAAAGCTGGGAAGAATCACTGAGATTTTGTAGCTGAAAATTCAGCCTGAGAAGGGCAGTTGAGTCCTGCCAAGCTTGGCATAAATACCAGAGAGGGGAAAGGGCCCTGCTAGATGTCATCGAGCCACAGGGGTGAAATGTAGAGCAAGGGGAGAGAGAAAGGTTTGCACTTAATTTGCAATCTCCAGGTGGATGGCTGGGCTGTGCCACACGCCTCCCTGCAGCACACAGGACAGAGAAAAGCATTTCATCCTCAAGAGGAAGCAGAGAGGTTCCCACTGATCACAAGGACTGCTAGGTCAGTGGTAAAAAAGAAACACTGTGCTTAAGATGCATTTACAAATACCCTGGAAGGACACACAAGTGCCAGCTCCTTGCATCTATTGCAAATAAGTCTGAAACAATATGTCGATTTTGCTAATAACTAAAATGTCCTGGAGAAACAGAGCAGGCAGAGCACTCGGTTGGCCATGCAATCACAAAATCAGCCTCTCTGTGTACTAAAGGGTCACTTGTTTCAGACCCCTGTGCACTCTGCGTACCAGCCCCAAGTCCTCAAAGAGCTGGGTTGCTAGTCTGGAGGCAAGCAGGGAAATTGCAGGCTGTCAGTCACTGGGTGGTCAGGCCATATATGTGAGTGGGGAGGACAGAGGAAGAAGTAACCTGGACAGTGAAACTCCAGCTGCCCAGGAGGTGAGCAGAAACAGAACTTCCATGCATGAAAGCCAAGGCCAAGAAGAAGCAGCCAAAAAAGACAAGAGGAAATGCAAAGAATAAACACTCCGCAGTATGGAAGAATCCAGTCCTTGCAGTCAAACCTATGACAATAAGCATCCACTGCATTCCCTAGAAAGGGCAACCCCAACATCCATAGAGGTCTACAGGTACCTGTTGCTGCAAGCTCAAGAGAGGAAACTGTCTCATTAACTTCTAAGTTACCAGTAGGCCAGAAGAGATGCTTTTTTTGTGGGAGGTTTCTGTGGAGTTTTTTGTTTAGTTTCAGGCATTTTTGTAGAGGAGAAAATCCCAGAGGCAACAAATTCTTAAACATTATCAGGGATAGCTGGTGTGCTTTCAACTTTTAGATATAAAAGAAAAAGGTCTTGGGGAAAAATAGGTGCCAGTGTGGGCTATTCCTCTGTAGGTCTCAGTTCTGCTAAGTTTTTAGGGGAAGGTTACATGGTAACAATGAAAATACCCTTACAGTCTATTTTCCACTACATGAGCTGACATCCAATGTTTCAAGAACAGAGCTGTGACTGACAATTGTGGACTTTAAGGCAAAAAAGCAAATGAACAAGGACCGAAAGGAGGAAGATGGTGCAGAGACCCAAGAGAGAGACATGCCATTGTCTTTCCTGGGTCAAAGAGCTTGTTGAGGATAAGACGTGGTTCTACTCACAGAGAGAAGGAAATATCTCATTTGAATCTCACTGTGGACAAAGTGATTCCATAAAACCAGAATTCCTGAAAAGGATTCACCCAAGCAACACTCATGTAAGTTTCATTCAGCAGAAAGACCTTGAAATGTATTTATTTACATTCTTCAAATCTCAGAATCTTTTCTTTTTCTCGAGGGGGATTTTGGACCATGGGGCTACAAGGCTGGCTAAGTACACAATGCAGTTAGAGTCCAAGTACTAGAAGAAATACAAATCAAGTCTCTAGCCTAAGTGCCAACCTGAAAACCATATTTGCTCCTTTAACAGCCATGTCTTTCCACAAAGTTTTGCACTCAAAATGGCCATAATGTGCATGGGTGGGACAGAGGCAGAGAGCAGATTATGAGGCACAGTCATATAAGTATGACCATTCGGTGAATGAACATGATTGAATGGTTTGAGTCAGGAGCTTGGCTTAACTCAGTTAATTCACCATGCTGGCAGCAGCACTCTGCCATCTATCTGATATGGTGAAATGGTCACAGAATCACAGAATAGCTGAGGTTGGAAGTGACCCTGGGAGGACATCTGTTCCACCCTATCTGCTCAAGCAGGGTCACCTAGAGCTGGCTGCCCAGAACTGCTGCCATCTTTATCCTCTGTAAAGGAGCAGCAGGGTAAGGAGAAAGTGCCAAAGCAGCATGTGCACATAATTGTTATCCAACCCCTTCACCTCAAGACACTTAACCAGGAATGCTAAACCCATCTCTTCCAAATCCTGTTTCAAGGCAAACTACGTGCACAGCTGGGAGACAATGCAGCTTATTACACTGTTTTCCCCTTTCCCTCAGAAATAATATTTTCAGGCTGTGCCCGCATGTACCATTCCACCCAGGCCCCATCGTAAACTGCGACATCTGGCTTGCCACAGAGGTAGGCCCCCAGAGCCACGTGGCAGGCGGTGACCCCAGAGCCACACATGGCTACCACTGGCTTTAAGAGGTCCACCTTCTTCTCCTGGAACAGAGCGCGGATCTGCTCAGGGGTCTTCTCTAAGCCAGACTCTGTGAGGAAATCAGTGAAGGGGATGCTCGTCGACCCAGGGACATGACCAGGCTCAATTCCTAGAGGAAAAACAATACAGATAGGAATTAACCTCTATTGTCTGGGACAAGTCTATTGCAAAGCTTATTCTGTTTCACTGGGAGGAATATTTATTGCTTAGTGTACTTTGTTAAAACAAGTACATTTATTTTTGTTACACTTCGCTTTCCTAGATTACTGATTACTCAGGATGGCTCTGTGTGTAACCTTCATGTTACCACATGGGCACAACCCTGTCAAGTTCCGTTCTCTCCCCTAGTTCCCTCCACATCTTTCTGCACATCAGAGAAACCCACACCAATGAAGCACCTCCATAGGCCGTTCTGAGGGGAAGAGTAGCACCAGCACTTCAAGAGACCAGTGAGAATCTCTGGGGTATACTGGAAGCTGTATTCCTCACCCTAGCCCCTCATGAGGAAAAAAAGATATGTGGCTTCCTCACTGCTGAATTTTCAATGAGCAGCACTTGCTAGTCAAAAGGAGAGGAGAACAGGTAGACACACTGCCTCAAGTCCCATCCCATAAAAGACAGCCATTATTTCCCATCATTACCTCTACAGGAGTCAAAGTGATGGGCACCTTAAATTAAGCCCCTCTTTATAATGCCAATGTCTCAGAAGGCACATTACCATCTCGGGGCTCTGGCTCTACTCCTCGGAACCGTCCTGCAGCGCGGGCATCTACTAGTTGGAAGCGATGGGAATCCAAGTTATCTAAGACGTCCTCATATGTTTTCACCAGGGACTTGTCCAAGGAGGCATGGAACTCAGATGGAGCTACCTGGGTTTTCCCAGAGCTCAGCGCATTCCCCTCTCGCTGCCAGTTCTTCAGGCCACCATCCAGAAGGGAGACAGCTTCATGTCCAAAGACCCGGAACATCCACCATACCCGGGGTGCTGAGAAGAGGCCTTGGTCGCTGCCATCATATACCACAACATGGGAATCATTCCCCACACCCAGCTTCCCCACATACTCGGCAAAGTCATTAGCCTTGGGCAGCATGTGATCGTAAGGCGAGGTTCGGTCACTGCACTGGTCAATGTCAAAGAAAACCGCACCAGGGATGTGGCGCTCCTCAAACTCCCGCTTTGGATCACGCTTCATCTTCGGCAAATACCAGGATGCATCCACGATTCTCAAGGCCAGGCCAGCTTGCTGGGACTTGATGGCTTCTGAAAGCCATTTTGCAGACACCAGAGCTCGGTAGAGCAGTTGTTGCGACATCACTCCCGAGTCCTTGCTGATATTAGCCGATTTCTGGGTTCTGCCTGAGTCCACCTGACTGCAGAAGGTAGAGAGTCACAAATTAGAGACCAGCCTTTCAAAAAGCAACTGGACAAAGATGCATTTTGGGACTCATGTCTGCCTACGGGTGCTGGCTAAGCCTACAATGAGGGGCTTGAAATGCTCCAGCCCTGAAAGTAGTTTCCCAGAGCTCATCCCAAACACCGTCCCGAGCGGGACAGCCACGGCAGTCCTGCCCTGCACCCAGCCGCACGCAGTCCCTCTGGCCCCATCCAGGGACCCCAGCCAGCACTGACAGCAGCCAGAGCGGAGCGGGGGCAGCCCCAGGGACCAAGTGCTCGGGTGAGGCACGGCCCCACGGCTCTGCCCGCCCCGGAGCACACCTGCAGCCGGAGCCTTACCGGGGCCCCGCCGCCTCCCGCTGCGAGCCCCTCCGGCCCGGCGGGGCCGCGGTTCCCGCCGCTTCGCCGCGTACCTCCGCGCCGGGCCTCAGTGCCCGCCAGCCACGGCCGCCGCCGGAGGGCGGG
>VWPU01006548.1:0-69079 GCA_013398955.1 Callaeas wilsoni
AGAAGGTTTGTTTTGGTTTTTTTCTTGCATAGTTCTTTTGTAATTTCTTTTATTTTTCCTTCCCTCTACTGTTTTTCTTTCCTATCTTTATAGACAGTGCATCCATAGTCACATTATTTTGGTTTTTGAAGCTACTGATCACCAGCTGCAGTGCAGGAATTGCTTATTTATATTCTGTAAGTCTGAAACAAATGCAGTGTAATTCAATTAGCTGTATGACAATTAAATGAGTACAAAAGACATGAAAATACACTATGTTTTTCAAGCACTAAAAATGCTCACACATGAAGAACTGTCATGATTTATGTGGTGTGATACTTGTTTACCTGTAGTTCTTTGACAGTGTGCATGAACTTCAGAACTGCCTTATTTTCCAGTTGATTTCACTAATATCTACAAAAATTACACTTGGACTGTTAGTAGACTATCATAATCTATATTTGACTTAGCCAGTTTCTCCTCCAAAGTTTTAGGTCATTTCTGTATTTCCTTGCTGGAAGTGGATCTTTATGTTGTTTCTCACCTTTTACTTCCTTTGGTGTTCTTTGAAATTGCTGATGTGTTTGTATTGTTCACCAAAGCAGAATGTACATGTTGTTTCACAGCTCCCACTTTCGTCTATCTGTGCCAACCACAAAATTACTCTCCTTTCTTTCCACACTTAGGCTATAATTTCAATAATTTAGTAGCATTCTTTTCATTATGTCAGAAATCTAATTATTTTCAGGGGTGAAAAAAGAATCTTTTGAATTTTTTAACATTATGACACATAGTACATATGTTATATGTTGCAGAATCTGTGCTATATGTAACTTTTACTTCCTTTTTTCCTAGTGCAAATGTGCTATTTTTCCTTTCCCTAAATGTGTTAAGCCCTTATGTTGAACAGATGAGTAAAGACATAATTAGATGAGACCTTCCATTCAAACTTGAGTCTTTTGTGAAATTAATACTTCATTCACAAGTCACCACTTCCCCAGTGGAGCCTGAGTGCTTCTACAGTTCTCCAGTGTAAAGCAGGTTACATCAGATAAATTATTTCAATTTTCACTAAAAGAGCTTACAGAGCTGATTTATTCAAATATCACAACTCATTGGAAGAATGGGGACTTTCATTCAATTTCAGTGGGATTCTATAAGTCATTCAAACTGAATCAGAAAAGCATCTCTTGACACACCTAACTTGTCAACATGAAATGGTGACGTTGACACTTCTAGAGATGTCATTGCACGAAATTTTGTGACAGACATACAACAGGAAAACAGTTAGATTGTGTTAAAGTCACAAGGTAAACAGGCCTCCCTTCTATCACCATTCAAGAGTGTTCTCACTTGAGGAGGAATTGCCAACTCCATTGATCATAGTCCTTAAGATGACATCTCTCTAGACATTACCACAAAAGTATTTCAGAAAGTTACACAGAGTGGGAGCTGAATGACAAGAAGGCTGAGGCCTGATTGAAAGATACTGAAAAGCATTTTTTAAACTTCTTTCAAATTAGGAGCTGAAGAAAACATAAGACTTGTCTATTAACTTGAGGTAGGAAAAGGTAGCAAGAAAATTGCTGTTCCATTGAAGCATATTGTGTTAGGACAAGTAATAGATTGTTTTCTCCTTAGTTGCCTGGCTCCTGTAGCTAAGAAAAAAGAACCAGGATTTTCCACTGCTGAGGTCCCAAATTTAATCCATATTGGACCAAAAATCTTTTCCAGCATTTTCATTCACCATCTGAGTTCAAGCTGTTCAAGTGTCAGTTTTTTTCCAGCTTGTAAGATGCTGTGTGCTTTGAGAAACTGATATTTTGTTGTGTACCTAGAAAGGCATAATACTGTCACTGTAATATAAATAATGCTGATGACACTGAATAGGACAAAATGGCTCAGTATTATCAATCACTGTCAAAGAAGCAAACAAAAAGTTTATCTGACAAACACTGGCTATTTAATGTGGGTTTTTTCCTACTTCAGAAACATGAACAGCTTATGTGTTTTAGGGAAGCTTTCCAAAAGCCTGCCACTGATTTTTAGCTCCAGATTGCCACTGAAAATAAAAAAGGTGGGAGTGTGACTTCCCCTGTGTCACTGAAAATTTCCTCTAGCACACTTCATGTACTACTTTGTGCTTCATTCTTAATCCAATAAAAAATGTATAACTCACCTTCAGATACTCCCTTTTGTTTGTACCAAATAAACGTAGGAGAACACTGTAAAGCATTTGCAGGAATATGAATTCATCTTCTTAAGTGGGTTCACTTCAACTGTTTTCATGCCTACTTTGTGCTTACCTCCTGTCAATATTGCAGTGATCAAGCTTTACTTTACATATCTTTCATTATAAAATTCATGAAAGATACCTTCAGCCTAAATGCTCAGTTGCCAAATGCAAAATCTGAATTACATAGCTAATCGGTGGTGTGAATTTCAAATATCTCAGTCAATATTGCATTTCAAAAGTGTACCTCAGCTTGTAATTTATTATTCTAACAAAATGAAATTTAGTTGTCTAGTGAGGGGTAAGACAAAGACAATTCATTGGCTGTAAATAAAAATTAAATGGCGATCAAGAAAAGACAGTATTGGGAAAGCTAGAATGTAGATATCAGCAGATTTGGGTATTTAAAGACACAGATCAGGTTTATGGTTTATATTATCAGATTAAATGATTTTTTTCTATTATTTTCACAAGAGGTTTGGCCATCAAATAATTTTACAAATTTGAAAACTTGTAGTGAACATCTACCTTCATTTTTATGTACTCAAGATAGAATTAATCTCAGAATTATTTATAGTCAATAGGAGGCTGGACATCACCAAAGGGAAATTTGTCCTGTCTCTTTAAGGCTTCTGGGTTTAATGTGATGATTCCTCTTCTTCCTGCATTGACTATGTGTCAAGACTGGCCTCCACCAAACAGGCAAAAGTTGTATTTTACAAACCCTCTCATATATTTTGGTAGAATCATAAGATGAAATAACCTGAAAAAACACAAAATCTCATTGTTTTATTAGTTACAGAATGAAAATGCAAATACAGCTTCTCACTGTGAAAATTCTCAATGTGTTCTTGAGCTAAAACCAAACGATTGTTAAAGCAAAGGAAACTGTAAAGCATGCTTTCTTATTTATATGTGAAGTTTGAGATAACATGAGTGTTGATATCTGTGTATATGCTCATACTGTGTTAGTTTTTCCAGCACGATCAATATTCAAGATCTTGACTTACCTATGTTTGCCTGCTGATTTTCATTTAGCTCCTTGTAAACCCTTATAATTGTGTGCTTGGGTGTTTTGGTTTTTGTTTGTTTGTTTGTGGGATTTTTTTAAAAATTGTAAAATAATGAAAAGATTCTGAACTGGGACAACTTGGGTGATAATGCAAGACTGCCTTCCTTAGGAAACTAAACATCACGATGACCTTTGATGCTATTTCTGTGTATCTCACATTGTTTCTTATGAAGAATCACAGAAGAATATCAGATTAAAATTTAATCCTTCTGTGTAATCACCAGCTGGATCCTCCAAACACTGGGAAGAGTTCCAAACAAAATGTCATAAGATAGAATGCTTAGAGTGAAAACCTGGCTGCATTTAAGTCAGTGGTAAAGTTTTTGTTGATTTCCAAGGAACTGATTGCAATTATAAGCCTAAATCACGAACAACATATTATTAAAATTTTTAGTGAGTAAAATGACTAAAGGATATAGACAGATTTTCTTTATACATTACCTTTAGCTATTATATGTCCTTCTATGATCTCAAATTTGATCTCCTGAGCAGTTCTAATTATTCAGAGTAGGCTTACTGTAGAAATGGCTTACACATCTGTCATATTCACCTAAAAGGAAGATTTAAAATCTATGCTGTATTTATTATGCTAATTCACTTTGAAATCTATGGTGAAGGTGCCTCATGCCTTTCAAACTGAGTTTGCATAGCAAATTTAACAGGTCCTGGTGGCCCACAAACATTACCCCTGAAGCAGCTTTAACAGTGCCTTAAGGAAGTGTGTAGTACACACACTGGGAAATACACATGCAGTGAGAAAAAGAGGGAAAAAAGTAAGTACTTCTATTTTGGAGTCTATGCTTCAGTAGTTCACAGTCTGGGTTTCTTAATGTCTTCAGTTGCTGTAATCATGTTCTCAGAAGCCAAAGCACTTAGCAATTGTACTGCTAATGTAGTTTTTCCATAAAATGGCTAGATTTTATCAGAATTAGCTTTTCCAGACTTAAGTGTTAAAAGGTGTTTTTGTTGTTGCCAAACAGGTTATTTGCATCTGAAAAAAATGCCCTCCACCACCAACCATCGTGACACAAAAAAGCCAAATAAGTATTTATTTTCATATTCTTGTCTTTTTAATCACCATGGATAGTGGTGGGTTTTTTTGGGACCAGAAGGTCCTAAAAATTTAGAGGTTTTTAATACCTGTTAGACTGAATTGTTATAGTCAGCTTGAGAAACAAATATGCCTGCCTAGTGTATGCAAGGTGTTATACTAGGAATTTTTCTAGCTAAAATAATATACAATAAAACGAAGATCAGATTTCCTATACATTCATTTTCTGAGACTGAAAATAATAAGAACTCAAAAATAATCCCTCATCACCAATGATTGCAAACCATATAGTTTTAAAGTTAAATTTAAGAGAATTATAAATGGTTTTAAGTATGAGAAGGAACAGTTAGGGAAGACAAACATCACTAATTCTGCTCCATAGTGGCAGTTCTGGCTATAGCATGGTAGTTTGTTGTCCCAGGTTATATTAAAGTGATTTTAAAAATTTACGTTTCTTTCACTTTCCTTTTTCTTTCTTAAATGAGTCATTAAAGGATGGGTTTGAAGTTGTGTTGCCTTAAATGCATTTCAATATTAACATAATAGATATTTTGTGTACATGAGAATTCACAAAAACTGCTCTGCTGATCTGATTTGTGATCTGCATTGAGTCATTTCCTCGCTTTAATCCAGATGTCTTCTTTAGACTTCTAGGAGATGCACTGTGCTAATGAACACTAATAGAGTTTTTATAGTCTCTGGGCTCCACTGTTTGCACAGTGTCTCTTAAGCAGCCAGATCATCAAATATTATGAGACAATTAATGAGTAATTAAAAAAAAGCATCTTTTAGAAGTTGTTTATTTATGGCTTTTACACAACATTTATGCACATTTCACATAGCTATAAAAATATCTACCCTTTAAACATGTCATGAATGCATTTATATAAAAAGGAAACAATATTAAATGGAATATATAGATATCAGAAAAGTCTGACAGAAACTGCAAACAAAAAACTGTTCAGAAAATGAAAAAAAAAATGTGAAAATAGTTTTTCTACAATCCTTACACAGGTTTTGCTTCTGAGCTTGTGAGGTGTAAGATACTTAGCATACCTGTATTTTCAAGTCAGTTTTTATCTCATTCTCTAACTTCTAAACTGAAACCGAGGTGAAAGTTATGCCATTTATCTTGAATTCCTGATGGTTTTCATAGCTGTCATACACAACAGTTTTGTCATGTCATGCATGACAAAAGTGTGTCTTGCCAATCACCGAGGAAATGATCACGCTTAAAATACAGTGAAGGCACCAAGTCTGAGTTGGGGCTTATGATTTCAATTGATCTACTAGTTTATAGTAGGGGAAGCAAGGTGAAAACAAGATGTGTTTGGCTTATGTTTTCATCTCTCACAAAACAGTAATTAAAGTGCATTTTGGAAAATGTTATTTCACTCATCAAGAAAGTTCATCAAAATGACAAGTTCTATGACAATTATACATTGAGCTACAGTTAAAAATCCTGATATCCTTGCATTATAAAAAGTATAACGTGAAGGAAGAAATATTTTATTTGGGACACTACAATCATATAGGGAACAGGTTACATATTTTATATATAACTTTTGCCAGTTTTTACTTCCACATAGCTATATGCATGTCTATACATCTATATGTATATATACACATGTATATGAGTGTGTTTGTTGGTAAGTGCTGATAAGAAAATTTATTTAATTTCTCATTTAAAAATGAACTTAAAATAATAATTTCGTTGTCAAAAGTGCTTTTTCCTTAAATTAAAATCAGTCCTCCAAAAAATACCATGTTACTTATACCAAGTTGGAGCTGAAAATATATGTATGCACTGAAAGGAGTCACAGGGACTCTTGATGATGTACAAAACACATTTTTTTACTGTGTATTGCAATTTCTGTGAAAAATTTACATCCTCGTAAATGGAAATATGTATTGGCTAAAACAAAAATAAAATGCTTACGAGGAATACAAAGAGACAAGGGATGCTGCCTTGAAAAACCATGGCATAAATGTAGGCAAGGATGATGGTCTTCATGGAGTCTCTCAAGGCAAGGAAACCATTTAAGGACAGGTCTTTTGCAGAGATGTACTACTGATCATATTCCTTCTTGCCATGTCTTGTCTCTGAAGAAGCAAGCTGTTAGCCCAACTTCCACCATGTTTTCCTTTTGCTATCTACAAGCTTTCTGCTTTAAAAGCAGGTAGAAATGACCTGATTTTCCAAGTGTATTAGTGTTCATGACTTGAACGATCTTCACTGGCATTTCCTAAGGTAGGCTTGTCCCAGTTCCACATTAGCTTTCAAGTCTTCCTTGAGGAGCAGGTCTCCTACTTTGAGGAACATGAGTTCTGCCCTATGTTGGGACATAGTATAGAGCCCCTTTAGGTCTCAGTTATCCCAGAAAACATAATTCTGTGCACATCAGAGTGTAATGATGTTCAGACATCTGCCTCTGAAGCCATCTGAGAGAAAATCACATTGCCTAAGTTTTTGGAGTTGTTTTGACTAGTTGTATACATGTTCTTCATGAAAGAGTGTGTGCACATCCTGAGTGTTGTATCACTCCACAAATAATGAGATGTTTTATCCTTGTCCTCTAAATATGAATTTTCAAGAAACTAGTTTTAGGCAGATCTCTGTTAGAAAAGTGAGCCTGTCTCTAAATTAGTTCTCTAAGAGCACAGCATTTTTCAAGTAAATGCAAACGCTTTAGACGATGGCATGTTTTCAGTAAGTATCTGAAATGTATGGACATATCAAAATTACCTCAAAGTTCCATATCATCTTGCGGGGAGCACAAATTAAAGCAGCTTCTCCTGATATTATATTCTTCAGAATATTTTTAGGAGAAGCTGAACTATTTAATATCAAAACCCCAAATCTGCTATATATCTTAAGCAAAGAAAAATAAAAATCAATGTGATCCTAAGTTCACTCCTTAAATTTTCTTGGAAGGAAAGAGATTTCTTTAGCATGTTTATGATGTATAACATTTAATCACATAGGTAGTTATTAAAATATATCGTTATTGTAATACATATTTACAAGTATAATTATACATAGAGCTATACATATAATTATTATACTATTAATTGTATATAATTAATCAAAATACTAAGACTCACAACTGGGAATTTTTAAATTTAGAAATAAACTTAGAGAAAAGAAGAAAAAAACACTTTTTAATATGTTGACATAGTTCTGCAAACCTAAGAAATTAAATAATATTTCAGAAAACAATGCATCTATTATATTAATTTACATCTATTATATTAATTTACTATTTCTGCCAAATATAAAATAAATATTGTGGTTTTTTTCCTATAGAGGGTTCTTCACATTCATTATAAAATTTGTAGAAAAATATTTGGACCTATGAAAAACCTAAAAATATTGTATTGCTGTAAGGAATTAACTTCTTGAAATTTTCCTTCTTGTTAAAGGTAATCTTAAACTATCAACTCAAAATGGACCAATGGTGTAATTCAAATAAAAATTCCATAAGTACTGTGGTTCCATAAACACTATGACTCACGTATATCTAAACCATATATTTTAAACACATTTTACATAAAATTTATGACAGCAGTAGCTTTCTTACTACAAACAAAACATATGAAAAAATAACCAAAGTGGGTATCTCTGGGTCTCAGTTTAATATGTTACATTTTTATCTAATTATTTTGCTTATAAACCACAGATTTGAAAGCTTTTTATTGGTCAGGAGTTCACATTTATTATTGCAAATAGAGGGACAGATATGATTTATATAGCGCAATTTTTGCAATGATTTTCTGCATGCAAAAATGAACAAAAAGGGGGAGTCTTTTTAGACACCTTATTACATTAGAATATAAATCCCACTCTGCTAAATTAGTTTGCAGTTCCATTTTTATCCTAAACTAAAACCTAGATAATATATAATCTATCTCTGGCATACCTTCTCAGTTTCCAACAATTATTTGTTAAGGTCTGCCTAGCTTGAGAATTGTATTCAAATTGTTGTCTTTAAAAGATATTTACTGTCCTATGCCTCATTAATTTGTCTAATCCCTTTTAAAATTCAGTTTTACTTTGAGTTTTCACAACCTTTTCTGATGACAAATAAATCAGAACTGAGGGTTACAGTATTTATTTTCTGTTTTCCTCACATAGTAGGAGATTCCTCTAGAATCTCCTGCTTTCAAAAGACTTCCTAATTCTCCTTTTATCTGTGTGCATCTTATTATTTTCTCATGCTTTACCTTCACATTCATTTTTCCCATATTATTTCTATCTGCTCCAGGGAAGCACCATTAACCCATCCCAAAATATCTGCATCAGATACTTGAACATGTCTGGCCCAACTTTATTAGTTATCTTTGGCAACTTATGATTTCAAATGGCAAATAAGTAGCATTAAATTTATGTGAGTGTTGATCTCCTCTTCGTAACTACTACACTGATGTTACAGATATGCAATTTGTTCTGCCTTCTAACAACCTAGTCAGTAAGTGCTGTGATGTCCAGTTGTAACTTTTCAATCAGAAATATATTTTTCCTCATGCAAATTTTTATAATCAGCAAAGTCTGTTGCTTTACTAGCCCTACCATTTAGAATACTCTGAACAATGCAAATAGCAGCACAGATACCTGACACTGGCTGTCACTCTTCATTGATGAAATAACAGCTTATTCTTATAATTTATTTTCTCTCCCTTAACCATTGCTTAGTGCTTGAGAGGATTTTTCCTTTTATTTTGAGACAGCTTAATTTCTTTAAAAGCTTATTATAAAAGATCTCTTGAAAGCTTTTGAAAATCCAAGTACACTAAATCCACATGAATAACCTCATCATGCTTCTTGAGTACTTTAAAATAATTCTAATAAATTTCTGAAAAATAATTTCCTCCTGAAAGATAGCTCTTTTCTTCACTCCTTCTCATGTCCATATTTCTGTTTTATTTTGTATTCCTCTACTAGTTGTACTACTATCTATAATTTCTACATATTTGGCATATTTTGAGGTTAAATGGACTAATCTGAAATTTGCTAGATTTTTTTTTTTTTTTAACAAGTTACATAGCAGACATCCAGGAGTTTTATACCGCAGTTCCTTCAGATTTCAGGGGCAAGTAACAGCCTTCCAAATGTCAATAACACTACAGTGGAGATGCTAATTATGGAAGAGTGAATGGCAGGTCCTGCTTTCATAGAGCAGATGCTCCCATCTCCAGAAATTGCAGGAACTTTTTTCCTCATTTCTCTGTTTGTTTGTAGCTGTTGGAGAATTGTCACAATGGAGCTGGCTTTATTCAGGAACCCATTAGTCTCATTCATTCAAAGTGAAAGGCATCTGGGATAAATCCAATTGTAACAGACTGAGCCTCAGCTGTCACCAGCCCTCCTGGATTTACCCTGCCACATCTGTGGGGGCAGGCATGAGAAGTAAAATCCTCTACCCTCAAGAAGAAGAAAGACTTTGCAAGTAAATAATCATGAAGTATTTGAAGTAGTGTCAAAGGAAGAAGTATGGTTTTGCCACAATTTGCGGAAAACAGAGCATTAGACAATGACCAAAGAGATAAGCCAAATATCCAACCAATGTACATCTACAAGCAGTTCCTGCCAAGGAAATTTCTATCATTTGTCACCAGCTTGCCAAGTCCAGCAAAACTCAGCCTGCCAAGTCAGCCAGTCACACAGGCTATTCTCATGAAGCCCATAAAAGTTGTTGTGGATATTATTCTGCTGTTGGCCTTGTACTCCTCAAACATAGGAACAGTTATGTCCCGTCAGGATCTCAAGGACTACCACATGCATATTTCTAAGGCTAACAACCAAGCAGCCTGATGCAGTCATCACCCTGTAATAGTAGATTTCAACATTTTCCTATTTGTTTCCATTTCTAAGGAGACAAAAGCTAAATTTCAAACTACTGTTTTACCAACCAAAATTTCTTCTTTCTACATTCATAACCTGTGATTGACTTGAGGCTTTTCTTCTTTTAGAAGTAAATGTCTCTGTGTCTGAAGAAGGCAGAAGTATGCAAAACAGAAAGAAGACACAGATGTTTAGAAATAAAATAAATTTAAAGAAAAAAACATATATTACCTTCCTAACGTCAAAAGATTTATAATACATCTGCTTGATTTCACTGTAATCTCTACAGACCTCAGAGATCTCCACAGACATGTCTTAGGTTTCTTCCTCCCAGGTCTCTTTAGAGAGTTCATGTGAGCCTTTAAAATAAATGTTCGTAAGGGGGACCTGTGTAGTACAGTGTTTTGTTTTTTTCAGTCTCAAGGTACCTAAAAAGAAAACTAAATTAATGTCTTTTGCCTATCTGCAGCAATATTTTGGAAATATTTTGGCACTTCTCTACAACTGTGCTGCTGTATGAATAAAGTGCCATAATATAAGAAGGTAGGAGACGGGGAAAAAAAAAAAAAACAAACAAAAACAGATGGTAAGGTGAGAGATTCTAGCCACAGTAGAATACTGTACACTCACAAAACTTATGTTCAGTCTCTCTCTGGTTTGTTGCGCTTTTTTTTTTTTTTTTAGGGGTTGGGTTTTGTCATTGTTTTTGTGGTTTTTCTGGTTGGTTTTGTTTGTTTTGTTGTGGGGAGTTTTATGGTTTTGTTTCTTTAGATTTTGTTCACTGGGGTTTTTTCTTTGTCTTGTGGGGTTTTTTTGTTTGTTTGTCGGTTTGGGTTTTTTTAGTTTTGTTATTTGTTTTACAGATTTCCATACTGCATGTTTTTACAAAACAGAGCCTGTATCTCACAGCAGCTACACCAAGCTATCAGTAGGTGTAATGTGATCTACAATGCTGAGAGTCTTGTGAGGGAAGGTCTTTCATGCAGCTCTTGGTACCTTCATTCCTGGAGGAATTCTTTTGTGTCATTTGGATCTTCCTATCCCCTTAGGTTAGTGCTAATAGGTATTTAAGCTGGAACTTAACAGAGTGGTGTAAAAGAAGATAAAGAGCATATTTGGAAGATGCATGCAGCATAAGGTTAATATTTACCTTACACTTCTTGTACAATGAAAGCTTTAAGACTCCATATATTTATTTGTGATATTCTGTATTCAAGTGGTTATTTCAAGATAAGTTTAACTTTTACAATATTATCCTGTCAACCTCTTTTGAGGCCTTTACTTAATTGCCATTTAAAAGGGGTGCAGTGGATTTTTTTTTACCTTTCTACATCAACTAAACAGCTGACACTTTAAAATCCTTTTGCTGTGATATAGTGAACAATCAAAGCAGATAAACACTCACTGAGTGTCCAGTCCTCCAGTAAATCACAAAGAGGAACAGAGTGGGCGACTGTATTTTCTAAGTAAGACTAAGTAAATGTCTAGAAAAGTCAATATGAGTCATCAGCCCCAGGGCCCTGGTAAAACAGGTAACAGCATCACATAACTTATTGTGTACACTGATCAAGCTCTGCCTTCAAAATAAGTAGATTGTGCCTTTTCCTGTTTCTGTTTCAAAAGCCCACTGCTGTGATCAGTAAAGCCCTTTAAATTTACATCCTTAATCATGGGCTCTTCAGAGCCCTGTATTTGTGTCAGTGTCTATAAGTTTTACCTGCAACAGGTCATAGATAAATGATACCAGACCTTGCATTGCCCTGAAGAGTTTTGCATGTAATGTCCCTGTAGCTTTTACCACAGATGTTTTCAACACAATCCTCTTTTACTTCTCACTTACCTCATTCATTGGACCTTCCACAATTAGAGCACCCATTCTTTCTTCCCTAGGTTCTTATACAATTTCAGGTGTGAGATCACAGCAGGTTTTTTTCAGAATGTCAGAGTAGATAAGACCTATGCATTCCAACAGTTTCAAACTTTGGAAAATGTAGATCTAATTTTACTTTCCAAGTAATTTAAAATGTATAAAAACTTTGGACAGTGTGGAGTTCTGACCAAGGGCCAATGAATCCCATTGCCCAGGACTTCTGACTTCATTTGCTACTGGGTTTTTTTATAGGGAGAAGAGTAATTTAAACGGTGATGATTACTGTGGTCTAGACAGCTGCATTTTTCTGAGGCTGTGGTATGGAGAGAAACAAGGTATTTCTCAAAATTTCAGTGCTGCCTAAGTGTTATATGACAGCGATGGTGCTGCAAAAATATGCAGAAAATATCTCAAGATTCTCTACTTGCCTTTTCTATCTTTCACTGTATCATAGAATTCTACTATTTTTTCAGAAATTAATATATTCAGTCAGTTACAAAAAATGCCTTAATTATAATAGTTCGCGTAATTACTGGACCCTTTTTTACACATAACGAGACAGAACAACTGATTTCACTTTCCTCCTTTCTTTATAAATGATGTTCTCAAAGCAATATTTATTAACATTTCATATTTTTGGCCCCGGTAGAATTCATTTCTTTTTGTCTTACATAAAAGTAATGATGTAAAATGATGCATGACCAGGAATATGATGTTGTCAATAAGAAGCATTAATTAACAAATTAATTAGACAAAATTTGTTTCTTTCCCTCATGAGAGAAGAAAAGATATTTTCTATCTTGTTGGAAAGCATACTAAATAAGGAAAAAATGCATATATAAGTTCCCTAAATGCTTCAGCCTTAATAAACTTCCTCTAGGGTTTTTTTCTCCAGGGTAGACACAAATTGTCTTCTTAAACTGGCTCACCCATCTTTAATCTACAGTTTGCCAACATAATTTTCTTCTGCTTTTAGTGATGTCTTAGGAACTGCAGCAATAATATAACCCCTCATGGCCCTCACTTGCATCTAAATGAAAAACTCTTTGATACAATGGAATAATTTATGTTTAGCTACATTTCCTCAGGCCAGATGTATAGACAAGTATATTAGATGTTCTGCCCTCTATGCTGGAAGTGTTTCTCCATTTTAATTAAACACTGAAAATGCCTAATTCTTTCCTGTTTTGCCCTGAGTGTCTCTGTGAGGTTAAATGTATGTAGGTGTTGTAAGGGGAAAAGAGCGTGTAAACAAATAAAAAAATAACCCAATCAAGAATGCAGCTGATTTTCTCATATGCTTTGTGGTTCTTGTTAGCAGAAAGCATTTCTTTTGCAGAAACAGTAATGGAGTGAAGAAATTTTATAAAATACTTTCTTAAAGTATTAATTAAGTGTCAGTATTCTCTGAACTTTTTTTTTTCTCACAGTAATAATGAAAAATTAGAGTGCATTTAAAAATTAACAGAAAAGTACTCCCCTAGTTTGCCTTAAAAATGCATTCCATCTTGTCTATCTTTTATTTCTTTTTCTCTTAGCTTGTCAATAATTTTTTGAAGGAATCATATCTTGAGTAAAGTTAGTGAATGGCACCGTTGGCAGGAGCTTATTTAGTCTTTGGGAAAAAGCCTCTAGGATAGAGCAATTAACAGACATTACAAGACATTTAAGGTAATGGAATGAAATGCCCTCTAGAGATGCCTGTTTATTGCTGACTATCAAGAAGCCCTATACAGCCAACTTAGCCTCCTCACCAGCTTGTTCTCAGCTAAAGTTGGATGACATGAATTTCAATGTTAAACTTATTTCTGGCTCATTCTTTGTCCTAAAATAAGAAATACACTTCTGATTTTGAATTGGGTGTTGTTGTTTTGGTGATGTTTTTTAATGGATAATGAATAAAAAAAAATTTTGACGTAAGAAAATATTTGATCTTACAGTTGGAAGAATATGACAAAATATTAAGAAGAAATAAATAGACATTGGAAAAAAAAAGAAAGGAAAAAAAAAACAAATGTGAAGAGAGAAGGATGCAAGAAGCAGCTGTTCCTAAAATGCCATAGAACTTCGTCACTTTCTCTTTGTCATATTCAAATAATAATTAAAAATGACAATGGAGAAGAATGTGCCTGTTTGATGACAGTGGAACTGTCAGTATCAGAACCGATCGTGCTGTCAATTGTTTTAGAACTGTCACTTAATAAATTGCTACAGAGTTCTACAGATTAAGCCTAAGCTTTATGTCTTTGTGTTTCCCTGTTTACTTCTGATTTTCTCTTAATTGAGTCTGACTGCTAGAACCATAAATAATGCCAGAATATTGCAAACAATGTAGGTCTGAAGCTGATAAAGTAGCAAAAGGTCAATTAAAAGAATGAGTTGAAAACTCTTAATGTGAAAATTAAAATAACTTAGTAAATACCTTAATTTATACTTTAAAGACAGAAAGGATATCTACTTTTCTCGCTTTATGATTAGGCTCACCAAGGGAAGACCAAATAATTTGTTCCTGTAAGATACTGAGCCTTTTTAATTACCATATGACGTAACTGGATAATCACTAATGAACATATGAAGAAACACAAAGCCAGAATTATTAAAAAAATATAGTATGATATGCAAAATAGTTAAACAAAATACTCAAATCTTCTTGAAAATGTCTGTGTAAAGCCAGGTTTGTTTCATTATTTTTTCTTCTTTTTTCAGTCCAAAGTATTTCCTCCAGCTTTTCCGTAAGTGCATTTGATGTCATGATATAATATAAATCAGGGTTTTTTTTCATATGATAGGTGTAAATAAGCCATCGTCTTCAAAGACAAGAACTTAATTTTTCACTTCAGAATGTAGAGTATTTTGTGTCTAAAATAACAACTTCACTCAGTGAAATAGGACCATAGAAATAAAACAGTATCCACTTATGTAATCCTGATGGTTGTCAGGTGATAAGCCAAGATGAAAAGTTCAGCCTCTGACAGCTTTCCTATGTTTCATATCCTTGCCAGCTATGTAAGCAGCGTGCCAGAGCTGTATTCACTGTAATCAAATTTCTCTAGAATAGCAAGTTGTTAGGGCTATTAAATGTCTCATCCGGAAACCTCCCATATGGCTAAATTGAAAAGTGGCAGCTAAACAGGCTGAATGAACTTATGTTCATTTAAGTAGCATGCCCCAAATGCTTCCATCATCAAATATGAGGTTTTCAAGATCACACTGAGATTTATTTTGAGCAACCACCAGATTTCTCTTAAGATTTCTGTCATTAATAGGTTTCTCCTTATGCTGAATGCTGGAAAAATGTCACTGCACCAGCAGTCAAGATGTTCAGGTTCAAGTGATCTTCAGTTGGATCACACAGCTGGTTATGCCCTGAAGTCCAAAGGTGGGCTTCCTTTTTACAAACATCATTGCTCTGCCAAACACTGTGGTACTGAATCTACCATTATCTGATACAACTTAAAGGGAAGAACAGATCCACTAATCATCCATTCCTTAAAAACTAAATGTCAGCAGTATTTTATTTGCTTCAGTAATATCTCATCATTTAAGGCAAAATAAAAAAAGTATTTTTTTCTGTGGCTTCTTTAGTTTTAAACTCACCATTGACAAGTTCTTTTAACATGGCCTTTAACCTCAAAGAAAGACTTTTATATAAGTTATTATGTACTTTTGTGGATTTATATATATCTTTATAAAGAATATCACTGGTTGTAGATGGAATTTTTGTTGTTGTTTTGGGGTTTTTTAAAATAAAATAAAATAATCTGAAAATGAATGCTTACAAAATTTTAAAAACCTATGAATTTTACTACTCTGTCTAATTGCAAATATTGCTCATGATAAGCAGATGGTGAGGCATAGTTCTTCCATTTACATTAATTCAGTGTCATAGTTCAGAACGCGTGTTTTTACTGCAGCATGAAAATAAACAAAAAACCCCAAGAGCTTGGGATGCTTTGTAAAGAATAAATTGGTGAAACAATACTTGAGATGGCTCATAGGACAGTTACTGACACATAATGTCCTAAGAAAACTGATTAAGGATTAAGTTAGAGATCTTTTAAAAAATTAAAACTGTCTTTTTACAGTTGACGTATTCACCAACTGAAATTTTGCATATCCACTTGAAAGGAAGTTGTTTGTTTGGGTTTTCTTTAGGGAGTGGGGGAGACATTCGCTATTATTATTACTAGAGGTATCCTGTATGGCAACAGTTCTGAACACATTCCAGATAACCTTAAGTTTGTATTCATATCATTGTGGTGTCTTTAAGGAGAAGAATTATCACTGCTCTTCTCTGACACCCTGTGATGGTCTCTTGCCTTCTGTCCTCTTTGCCTTTTCTTGTCTCAGGGGACATGTGGTTAAAACTTTATCTCATGCATAGTCTATCTTACATCAAGTTCTCTAATGTGTTGGTAATCCCCTCTGTTTTGGGCTGTGATGTTTCTTTCTCTCTAATAATTGTGTGGTTTGTGTTTTAGGGTTTTTTTCATGCTAGATAATGGTGCATTAAAATCATTAGCTCTTGTTTGCTCTTAATGATCACATTCCTTTTACTGATGATCTTTGCTTTTAAATTTGACCTTTTTTTGCTCTCTGCTAAAATTTAGAGAATTGTGACAAATTCACAATAGCAATTTAAGCATCAACACTAAACTCTGGAGAGCTGGTTTTAACCTGCACAAAGCTTTTAACATTTTTTTCTCTAGCATTTTATCTGCTTCTGCTTGAATATGTTTGCATGATAGTGGGCTGAAGACTTGTCTGTGTGAGTCATTCCCTAATATTTTCATTACTTTAGAGTAATCAAACTAATACAATTTTGGAATTTTTTAAAAGAAAAACCACATTACACCCCCCTTTAATTAAGGGTTAGACTGAAACTCTGTACTTTCTCAAAGTCTCATATATATCAACAGGATTTTTAAATTTGAACATATCATAAATATAGAAGATGAAGATTGGCCTTTTTGAAGTACATAGCAAATCTCCCACTGACTTTACTGAGGCCGAGATTTAATTTCCAGATCAGCTTGCAGAAGTTTGTGAATAAAAAAATGTCTAAATTGACAACTAATATTACTCAGAATGAATAATTCAACCAAGTCTGTTTAAGAGAATTGTCCAGGAAAGATTTACGCCATTCATTTTAAAAGAAAGAAAGAGAAAATTGTAATAAATGAGGTGGTGACTTTTCTGAGCTATAGCTGTATAAAAATATTTCCCCTGGAGAGAGGTGTTACTTTTATTGTGTAATAATAGTCTTCAGTCTCAGGCTTCAGGCATTTTATCCGTATCTCAGTAAATGGTCTGCCTTTAGGACAATATTTCATCATGATTTCCCTTAAAACTAGTTACTCTTTATATGACAGAGCATTTATAGTTTTGATGGTTTGGCTCATTGGACATAGACATGCTACCGAACAGCCAGTGGTGACAGAGACAGCTTCTTACATCAAACTGCTAAAACAAAAAGCTATTTTAAATGTAAGAAATCAAGTATTTGCCATGAATGCTAAAACAGTTCAGCATTTTGTTTCCTGAATCCTAGAATATCCCATATTTCTAATTCCGTTTTGAAGGACAATGGAAAAAACGGGCAATATGGAAAATTCTTCAGTTATATTCTTTTGAGTCCTCAAAGAGAGAAAAAGGGTAGGAAATATAAGTGCTAAAAAAATAAAACCTATGAAACAAATTATGATTTTCATTCCTCTACAGAACAACTTACAACTCCTAACAAGCCTTTTCAGAAGCCAGAGATCAGCCACTATAAAATAAACCCCAAATAAATATAAAGTGTTTTGCAGAGCTAATATTAAAGATATATATTTTTATGAAAAGGGAACATGGTGTTATGGTGAACTGAAATGTATTCTGCTTATACGCCTGTCTGTGCCCATTTAGTATGTAGAGAAAAATATCAGCAATAATCATGTAACTGTGCCCTTGTACTGCTACTTCTCTGATTATATGTAAACAGTTTTAGAATTGTAGGGAATCAATAATGTTCACCAAATCCTGGTGGTTTTTTTCATTAATTTCTTGACTACAGGCATCTGGTAGTGACAGAGAGTATGCTGATTAGTCCTTTGTGAATAAAGCATTTAAAATTACTAGATTAATAAAAAATTTAATTATTTCCTTCTGATTTTACTCAGTGCACCTCTCCTTTTCTTACTACTAAAATGTTTGTAATGAAAAAAGTAGAAAAAACAATGACCCAATAAGGACCAAATCTGTTAGGGGATTAATTTAATTAAACTAAATTAATCGGAAGAAAGGAACTAGTAAGACTTCCCTCAGAGAAATTTTATTCACTACAAATTCTTAAAAGTCGGTCTGAATACTCTATGTCACAAATGACAGCATCAGAAAGTGCTTCTCTCTCTTAATATGTGTAGAAGAATCAGAGTTTCTGCATAGAGAATATGTTCCAGGTAGATTCAAGCAGAAGGGCTCCTCTAGCATAGCTTTGGAGTTCTACTATCTAGCTGTTAACATCTGAACTAATCATCCTGCAGATGCATTGGTAGTCAGAAAAAGAAACAGGGTCCTTTAGAACACCTTTTAGCTCAATTTTCCTGACTGCGAAATAGATGAAGGTTTCAGAGTGGTACCTGTATCACCTATACAGAGGTAAGAATGATCAGCTCAAGCTTCAAGATGACCAGGCAGCATGTGGAAACAATATAACTAACAACTGTAGAGCAGTGGTATCCCAATTTTTGATTGCACACCCCTAACAGTAAAAATATATTGAGCATGCACTCTCAGTATATGTATATTTTCTTACTTATGAATTATACACGTCTTATATTTTGTAAGGTTTTGGCAGCAGGAGGGTGAGCCTCAGAAGTGGCCTCTTTGCGGTGAAACATGGGTCTATCCCCTTGTATTACAGAGCTGGTTCTGGCGGGTTCCAAAATGGACCCATCCCCAATATATTATGTACCTTATAAAACATACTGAAAAATATATGTAAAAATTAGTTACAATAAAGATGCAAAGGATAAAATAAATACTGGTTTTAAAAAATTTAATTCATTTCACTTATTAATGGTACAAAACCCCCTTTGTTCCCACACCCCAGTGGATTGTCTTGCACATCCCAGGGAGTGCACATATCCCACTTTGCAGGCAACTGCCTCAGAGAGTAGTCCCAAGTTTTACAACCTGATGAAGCCTTCTGTTCAGTTTGTGCTAGTAAGTAACAGAATAGTATGGGAATATGAATAGTCAGGTATATTTCCTCTTGGTTTCAGGTACTAATTTAATAGGATTATTCATTGTGTGAATTCGGTCTTTTCAAAATTTCTCAGATATTCACAATGAAACCAAATCCTTGTAATTTTTTTTTTTTAAGTATACACCTCATTTAATCCTTCTTGAAGATGGAAAAGCTTTCTTTCTGACTTATGAGAAGAAAACAAGAATATCAAAATTCACATACTATTTTCGGTACTTTTTAATAACCTTACGTATGAAGTGGGTTTTCTCTTTCCATATGCTTAAAAATAATCTAGTTGTATGTTTATTTAATCATTATACTGATATTAATTTCCTTCTTTTCCACCAAAGAAATATACGGAATGAAAAAAGGATACTGCTCTTTTAAGAAATTTGGAAGACGTTATAATTAGAGAGAACAGGAACAGGACAACTGTGGACTTGCTGAATTGGTATCAGAATATTGTTTCAGTTTCAGAATCTAAAGTGTAAAAGGGCCCAAAACAGAAAAGAGTAGCAACATTTGAGAAATCTTGAGAGCACTCTTCCCACAGTGAAAGTCATAAGAGAGATGGACCATACTAATGCTATGGAGACCAAGGATGAAAAGGTTTAGGTGTTGAGAACACTTAAATGTTCTCTGCAGAGGTGACCAACTTCTCTTGGCTTTGTAGGAAGTCATGAGGATGGAATCAGGAAGCTGCAGGTGACCTTAATCTCCTGTAAATCCTTAATGGTGTGCTCTAAAGAGAAGCAATGGAAGATCTTTCTTTATCTCATTAAAAGCAACATCACTCATTTTCAAACTTGAAATGCCTATGTCACATAAAGTCTTGTTTCTGTGCTGCTTATTGTTATGAATTATTGATATTATTTGCCACATATAAAATCCAACATCACACAATTTGGTCTTGGAAAGATGAACGTTGTGCTTGCAGAGGGAGTTACAGTGCATAACGTACATTTGAATTCAGGAACAGACGTGCTCATCTTTATGCAGAAATCTTTAACTCTTGATGATTTATTTGTTTTGTTGAAGTAGATACTTATAAGCTCAAGGAACAAACTGTGTAAAATATCCTGCCAATTCGCTCTTTTTTGGCAATGTACACATGAAGATTCTTTTGAAGAAAAAATTAAAGAGTTAAAAGATAGCTTAAAATGCACTTTAAAGGAAAACACAGATTTTTTTACTCTCAGGCACAAACCCCTACCTCTGCTGTCCAGAATCAATGTGTGCTATCTCTTGCTTTATTGACAGATTTCAAGCTCAGAAGTACGTCTGTTTTCGCGGGGTTTTTTTGCTTCATTGTTTTGTCTTTTTTTTGTTTGTTTGTTTGGTTGGTTGGTTTGGTTTGATTTGTTTGTGGGTTTTTCTTTTAACTTAGTGATACACATATTTCTGTGTTGTTGCGATTTGCCAAGCTTGCAATTTTTCTTAAATACATAATCATTTATACCAATTGTTGGAGAAGTAAGAAAATTGCCCTCCTGAGCTACGACAGCTATCATCATGTTTGCCATTTCTTCTAATCTGTGGTGCTCTCCTATGTACTTATTCTCACATTTCAAGGGATCACAGGCATGGCAGTTACTCTCCACTTTAGTATTTAGCAGCATTCAAAAGAATATTTGCCATTGACATATCCTATGTTATGTAGTATGAACAGAATATTAAATAAGGCTCATTTTAATTAACACATTTTAACACAGCCTAAGGAAAATTAGAAGATCTAGCTCTGTTTATGAACTACACGGCCAAAAAATGGCTGCTTGTATCACTGTATATTTATTTTTCCACTGGAAAAAGGAAGTTCAGACTAGACCAGGAATGTATTTATATGGTGTTATTGTAATAGACCTTTAGTCAGTTAATTAAGGTTTCCAGCACACATCTTTGTCAGCACTTATGGTGACAACACACTGGTGAATGCAATATTGGTACAGAAAAATAACTATCTGATGCTGTGTCCATTTGCATTATCAAATGTCATCAGGATCTCAGTCCTGCTTATAGTAATTTCAGTTCCAGCAAAACTGTGGAAGGTAGAACAAAAGACAAAAGAGACATTTTTGCTAAACAGTTTTGTTATTTTGCCTTTCCACTTCCATTCAGTTCTTTTTTTTTTTTTTCTTGTCAGCTTTTGACATATAACATGAAATTTTCAGAAGTGCCTAAGGGCCATATTTAAAAAAGGACTGAGTAATCTGAAGTGGGACTTACTCTGCAGACACCTGTAAGAAAGAGTGTGGTAGAGAAAAGCCCTGAACAATCTGTGTAGATATGTTGTTATTCAAATACAAAGCCTTCTGGACACTAGAAATACATACCCAGAGGTTCCAAAATACACATTTAAGTTCAGCATTTGAGTTTTCTTGGGATGCAGAATTTAGGTCTGCCTAAATCCCTCTGTAGCTGACTTTTGGAGACAATCTCAGAATACGGATAATACAGAAGACACAGAACTGACATATTTCAAACTGTCTTGTTATTTAGCCCTTTGCTTTGAAGCACTGGTGGGAGAGAAAGAAACTTTTAGTTTTTATATACTGATCAGAAATTTCAACAGGCTGCTTTGTTCCCCATTGTCCCTGACAGACTTTGTATTTCCATTTCTCAGCTTAGTGAAGCAGACTTACACCACTAGATAACACAGCAGGTGGGAAGATCACGTTATCCTTTTCTTTGTAGGAGCCGTGCCAAAATTCAGACTTGGATTCATTTGGCCAGAAAGAAGGAATAAAGGAGTCTATAGACTAACAGTTACTGTGAGTGTGAATCCTTGTTTTCAAGGACTGTTTAGCATTTTGGATTAGACTTTCCTGGCCTCATAGTTGATTTCTCTGAAGAAACAAGCTTATTTTTGCTCTCTCTTAAGCATTGAAGTGGCATCTTCTTTTTTTTTTTTTAAGATTTTAACGACCTGGGGAATTAGCTTCAAAAATCAGGAGCTTATGGGTGTTTGCTTCTACACTGTAAACTATGGGATATGTACTTCTTTTACCTTATCCCTTATAAAATAAGATGCTGTTGTATTAAATGTAATATTTAATAATAATAATAATAGTAACAATAATAAACACAGCAACAGTGTTAATTATTTATAATGCATGTAATTAATGTATAGCAAAATACTGAATCTTTTTTTTGACTTTTAATGACCATTTATTTTAGGATGTCTTTCATCTCTCATTTTGCTGTATTGTCTCACTAATGGCACAAGAGCATCACAGAATGAAACCCAGGGGGCTCCATGCTGCAGATGCAGCAGCAGGAGCTCCAAACCATTCCTTTTCAGAGAAGATGAGCAACAGCCAAATTACTCATCTTGATCAAAGAACTGGCAATGTCTGCTGCCTGAGTGTGTTGGCTCCAGAAGGAAAGAAAGAACAAGCTGATAAATTGTGTGTTTGTGGTGTGATGTGGGGAAGAGAACAGGGAAGGGGACAGTATGGGAACTGCATGTTCTAGCAGTGTATAAACTGCTGTGCCAGCAGTAAACTTTTGGGCAACTCACCTGAGTTGTGGTGACAGGAGCCTGTTGTGTCCCAACAGAACTGCTCCTACAGATGAGTCACTGCTGAGGCTTTTACAACATTGAAGAGATCATTCTCACATACATGTTTGGGGTTTTTTTCACCCCAGTAATAACCATGTAGAATTGTGGTAGCTGCAGAATGTTCCTTCACATGAAGCTCTGTTTGACAGTAAAAGCAGCAGCTCAATGGAGTATATCATTCATGAATAAAAGGATGGGCCCTCATTTACCAAAAGTGGTATGAAGCCTGTCCTTTAACATTTTTACTTTTTTTCCTTTTTTCCTTTCTTTCTTTTTTTTTTTTTTTTTTTTTTTTTTTTTTTTTTTTTTTTTTTTTCTTTTTTTTTTTTTTTTTTTTTTTTTTTTTTTTAATTCAGAGTTTTAGTTACTTCCTAATAATTAATGAGAGTTAAAAAGTTTTCCATAGCAGCAAGTGATGAATCGTGGAGAACTTTGCTAGGACAGAAGCTTCATTTTCAAAGAAAACTTCTTTAATACTTACTGTCCATGTAAGTGAGTGGTATCCATTACTGACAGTGAAATACAGCAAGAGCTTTCTATCCTGAGTGTAATCACTGTAAACAAAAACAATAAAACCCAACAACTCTGAAATAAAAGAAGTCCTGCATTTGTACTTTTTGACAGCAAATGTTAGCATGTTCCCTTCAGGATTCACATGAGCAAGACCAATATAAGATTAACGCTGAGATTTGACTGCTCAATGGCTTCAATACAGCAGGGAACAAATTTGAGGAGGAAAATCATTCTAGCAAAAAGAAGAAAAAAAATGTAGTCAAGGAGTTCAAGAATGAAATTTACAACATGATTTCTCATACAGTTCACCCCTGGGTCACTCCCTCCCTTGAGTGTCAAGCAATGTCATAAAAGGTGTTGCTATAACAACATTAATTAATTATAGTGGGATTTCATGTGTGGCAGTGAAAAGCCAAGCCACAGTAGTCCTGTTTTATGTCATAACCAGTGATGTAAGACAAGAGGTATATGATATTGAGATCAAACATAGTGCAGTAATTACCAAGAAAGGTCAGCTTGTGTGAAGGCACTGCAAACCTTATGTTTTGGATGCATGAATGACCCTCAAAAATACTGACACTTTTCACTTTGCATATTAGAAGGTAAATTGAGATGGAATGTGAAATTTGTGCAAAATAGTAGATATATTGAATAGCTATCTCAATTTAAAAATCATAGTTGCCGTACACCCAGACTTGTGCTAAATCTAAACAAGAGGTTTAGAGGCATCAGGAATCTGAGATGACTATGACATATACCTATACTGTGGAAGCTGCCAGATCTCTATAAGCTTGAAAGAACTAATAGGAAATATTACAGATTAGTAATAAGTATCTGAAAAAGCATTATCAGGGGCTTTGATAAGATTTACCTTGCTTTAGATATTACTGTAACTATGAAGAGGAACAATTCTTCAGAGAAACTTGATGGCTCCGTTTCTATGATGGTTGAAAATATGTGGGTTTATTTTCCTTTTTATTACTTTTTTTTTCTCAAAAACTTATGATAGGAGAATGCAATTTAGAGAAGTATTGGTCATTACAAGGAATATGTTTAATGAAGAAATGGTAAGTTTGAAGTTACTAAAGACTACATTTTTAGAAGAGATGATTGACATCAATGTGTCCGCTTTAAAATTCTGTCCAGAAAGAACTGTCCAGAAAACACTTACATGTATGTGGAATGAGCACTGAGAGGTGGAGAAAATGATTATATGAGAAGAGCTATGCCAAATTAAAAATAATATAATTGATAGAGTGTAAAAGTCTCCCTTTCAGAAATAACTTAAACACATTATGCATTGGATTATTTTTTATTTCTTCTTTGGTATGAATGTCCAGGTTGATCTTCCCAAATATAGGAACCTGTTTTTGCACTCATCCAAAGTTAGAAAATATATATATTCTTCTTCTAAGACTTTTCTTGTAATAGCATGAGTGTTCTGGAACATAAACAAGAAAGACACCCCTTCAATGTTTGTCTGTTTGCTGCAATCCCATTAGAGTACCTGAGGTACATTTCTAGATGCAGCCTTTGCAACGTTACAGTCTAAGCTTTCTTTCAAAGTAGTGTAAGAGGAAGAAGCTGATCAAATCTGATTAAGTGAAAATGAGGCAGAATTCTGTAGAACAGCTTTCTCAGATCCAGTCCTTTTTTGGTTCTGTTTTAGGTATTATTATGGGGTTAAGTCATTTTCAAAAGTGATGAATACCTCATCATTTTGATCAAAGCTAGCTTTGAATCATTCAGTGAGTTATTATCAGGGAAAGGTAAAAAAAAATTAATGGTTATAGAAAGACACTTGCTAAATGGAAATAAAACCTCTGAGGATCACTTGGGAAATCTAGAGTAGATGTCCGATAAATTATAAGACCTGTAGTTTTTGATTATCATTAACATTTTCTGTGATGTGTGGGCTTCCAAGCAGGGGTTCAGAGATGCAGCGAGGCAGGAGTCCAGAGTGAGGACTGAATTATTTATTAAATTTACAATACCATTTATATATTCTAGTTCCATAACGCAAATGAACAGTGTTCACACTTCTCCTAGGGTGATTGGTCAAAGTCTCAGACACCCACTTAGAAATGTTTTTTCTTAATATAATGTACACAAGGTCAGAAGATACCAGATATGAATGCTATTTACAAAAACCCTATCTATTGTTTACATAGCTTACACAGCAAAGGAAAAGTTCTCACAGAATGAATGCAAGAAGAGAAAATTTCCCTGCTAACAGCATTTCAGCATCCACAGTGATGGACTCTGTTTTTCATCTTCTAGCTTTTGTAAAGTCATACAGATCTGCGTTATTCTGACTGTAAGTCTGAACAAGCTTTTATATGTTAGCTGACAGGTGTAAATGCTGCCCACACTGGTCCAATCATAAGTTTATGTGAATGATTATAATAGCTACAGTGCTGCTTCAGGATGTCCACAACGATTATACAAGGAGGAATCATTGGATTTTACATCTAGAAGTTTTGCTCTTATTGTCATTAATGGCAAGGTGCTCCATCTCACCAGGGGGTAAATTTCACCTATAATTAGACACTTTATTCAGATGATGACACAAAATATAGGCCAGTTTACGATATGCTTCATCAGATGTCATGTTTTAATTTTGCTAGGAGAAAAACCTCTATAATTCAATAACCCATTGGCCAATACCAATGCTGTCAGAATGTTTTTAGGTAACAGAATACATAATTCTCAATGATTATGATTGAAAACACTGCTTAGCCTGGAAAGTACACTGATTTTCAGTAAAGGTTTACTTACAGAGAGCAAATTATGGAGTAAGTGTCTTTTGATGAAAATTATTTTCAGCAAAACTTAGCAGATGAATCAAATTTTTGGACTTCGCAAATGTTTATGATGTGCCTGAAGACTCCAGTCTTTTGATCAAAACAGTTGGACTCTTTTTTTCCAGTGTGGAGGGTAGGAAAAAATCTAATGGATATGACAAATGAATGGTCTTTGTGCTGTCTCATGTTATGCAACCTGTGCATCACTGACTCTTCGTTCATTTATTCAAATGACATCTGTCTCACTATCCATGACTGGCCATTCTCAGATTTAAACACATATCGAATACCAGTGCCTGAGGTGGTTTCATATTCAGCCAAGGACAAGAAAAGTGATACCTCATGTATCCTTCTTGCCTAAAGTTTTCACTATCATTCAGTTTTAAATAAATTTAAATCATAAGATACTTCAGTATTTAGTACTCTGGGTTTTTACAAATGTTTTAAAAAACGTTTTGCCACTATTAAAATTGACAATGAACTCTAGAATCAATTAGCTGAGTAAGCATGAAATAAATATTCTTGTATATGCCTTGTATGTTTTTTGTCATGGATCTTTCAACTTCAGAATATCATGATCTGCTGTAGTACCTTTGATGGAAATGCACCCAACCACAGTGAGATAGCATGAAATGACATTGCTAAGAGGAAAAGGTTCAGGTGGTCTATTTATTTTGTCTTGTTCTTTGTTTGGGGTTTTTTTTTTGTGTGTAAATAGATTCTTTGTTTTTTGGCTTACTGTACACATTCCTGGTTCTGACCTTCCACACTATCAGTGAGTCATGATGAACAACTCCTGAGCTATAATCTGTTTTTATAAGATGGGGAAATAAGACAACCTGCCCTGCAGATGGAACAAGAGAAAGATATGAAGAAGCACTTTGTAGGGGAGCGTCCTCTACAGAGTTTCCGTAGCATCCGGTCGACATAGAACACTGCCAATGCGACACCTGCTACTTGTCTCAACATGTCCTGCATTTATTTAGTACACAGATAAGCCTGGGTGCAATTTTATGGTAGAGATGATATTTTTCTGTCTGCAATATATCACATGCCAAGCTGCAAACAATTTTTTAAATTCTCATTAAATTGTCTACTTTTTAATTTCTGTCCATTCTCCTGTATAAGGAATTGCTTTGTCTTCTGAAAAGAGCATATTTCTGGCACGGATTGATGACTCTGCTGCAGATGAGTAAGAAGCCCTAGGTGACCCGTTTACCCTTCCCCAGCAGGGTACCAGCTGCCAATTGCCCCCACTCTGTGATGGCTTGTCCTTCTTCTCACCTTGTCATCAAGCCAAGACTGCACACTGTAGGAGCACAGGTAAGCATCTGCCTCTCTAAACACTGCCAACAGCTCTCCATTATCAGCTGCCAGGGTGCTTCGGAGAACTGTGCACAGCTTCCTCCAGATGCACATACTGAGCATTTTCATGTCTGCAACAAATTCTGCCTTTCCAACACAGGGAAATCTCAAATGTCAAATCTGTTTCCAAAGCTGCATTTCATCTCACCATGAAACATGATATATGTTAGTGCACTTTTATATTTCTCCACCTTAACTGGCAGGCCTTCCCAGCTGGACTCAGTATACAAACTTCATCTAAATAATAGAAATATCTTTTCTGATGAGATGCACTTCTGCAGTACAAAATTAAAGGGATAATGTCAGCATCCACTGCTCAGCATTTTGAGGCACTCAAGATTATTGGTAATATTTGATGAGAAGTTTAAGTTCTGAAATTGTCAAAAATTAAGTTTCAAGAAGAAGACAAGAAAGATTTTCCCTATAGGAGTTTTAAAATTTGGCTGTATCACAGAATAAAGAGGAAGATGTGAGATCTTGGCTTCTTCGATCTCCACTGAACAAAAAGCTCACCTCTCTGAAACCCTTGACGAAGCCTAGTAGTTTTCTCTGCCACATTTGGTGGCTTTGAGCTTCACACACTGACTGCTCTGAAAATCTCTTTAACTATCCGTTGAAGTAGAGGCTCTCAATAATTCACTAACAGTGATTTAAGTTTTAGATTTTGTCACAGATATTCATTATTACCAAATTAAGGATTATAGAACATAAGGTCCTTCATTGATTGGCCATCTATTCAGTTCTGTGAGGTGATATTAGCGGTGAATATGCAAGCAAATTTAGTGTGCAAGGCTATAGTGCATTGTAAATATTGAGCATACAAAATTTCTTTATCATTTGAAAGAGAAAAAATATTCATCATGAAAATTAGTATTATTAGAAATATGCTTTATGGAGTACATAGGATAGCTAAAAATGACTTCATATTTTCTTACTTTCCATAATTTGCAGGGGCAAAAGAACAACTAATTTTTTAAAATTTAATTGTTTATAATCATAAATATACAGTTATATTTGTAGCAAATTTAGAACTTTTTTGCAATTTTTTTCACCATCCTCCTTTTTTTTCTCATTTGGTTAGAAAATGAAAATTATTTTCATAAAAAAAAAAAATAAAACAACCTTCTCTAAGCTATTACAAGTCTTGATTAAAAGCTGCTTTACTGGAAATTCTAAAAGCTATTAGCTCTAACTTGAGTTATTCCTGTACAAATATATTGGCATGGATAGGTGGGCAGATGCAACGTCTCTTCAGAGATATTGATCGATGATATATGTTTCCCAACTTTCAGCTTTTCTAATGGAAGTCAAGTGGAGCTTGGGAATAGAGGGTATTTCTTTTATTGTTTCTGTATTCCCTAGAACAAGAGATGTTTTTCCCTCACCTGTGTACTTCTAAATGGAAAGGTTAAGTTGCTATTGTATCTGCCTTCTTCAGAGCTTTTAATATGGTGGTAATCCTTTTTGTTAAATCAGCCACTGATATAGGAATTCACTATCACTGCATTATTTTTTTCACTCTACTCTGGAAGCACAGGCAAATTGTGGGCAGCCCAAGATGGTTTTCTTTGCTTAGCAGACATGAGGGAAATGATCATTAAATATTAACATGAATTACAGTAATGTAGTGAAAAAAAAATATTATGGGATAACCCACTCTTCAATTATCTTTAATTTGTGCAGAAATAATGGTTCATAGGAATGTATTTATGACACATATGGCTTCCTCTGCTGGACACAGTTTTCACTGATGGTTTTTTGACCCATAAAAATTACTTCAAGAGTTGATACATTATTTTTTTGTTTCAGAAGACTCAGAAAAAAAAAGAAAAAGAAAAAAGAATATTATATGTAGTTCTAGGTTTTAGGGATTTGTTTTGTTTTTGTTGGTTTTAATTTACTGGTTTTGTAAGGTGAAACGAACCAAGAGGTGGTAAGGGAGACATGCAAGGGTGTGTTCTGATCTTTATTACTCATACTGTGTTGTTGGCAGTATGCTTCAAAAGTGACAGAGGAACAATATGTGAGGGAGTGTAGCAAGTAACATTATGTCATGCTGGCAAAGGTCCAGAGTTTGGTGAGTGGCTCTTTACAGGACAGTGACCAGTGACCGTGGACAAAAAATGTGTGTTGACTGAGCAGGAAGGCAGAAGGGCAGTGTTCAGACAAAGTCTGGAGAAAGAAGATCTATCAGTGGGTAGGCAATGAATTACTTGAGCAAGACTGAGGACAATGCAGAGATTTTTGGCTTACATATGTGTTTCAGGATCCCTGTGCCTTAACAAAACTATTTTAAAAAAGCAATTCAAATGAGTTAAATGTTAAAATTTAAAATCATAGGTAACAATTCTCTGATGTCAAGTGCTAGATGGAGTGTTTTTCTTTTTCAATATCTTCTCTGATTTTTGTTTTGCTGATAAAATACTCAGAGTGGGATTCCTTTATTTGCTTACTTGTCAGCCACTCTTACTTGCGTCAATGATTTCTTCATTCATTATTTATATGATTTAATGCCAAAAGTTTCCCATAAAGCTGAAAGGAATGAGGACTGATTGTGGGAACTTTGTTAGGTAGTGTGGGTGAGTTCAGTCATGCACACATACAACTAGGCAAAGTTATGAGGAATAAATATGTGATAAATTTTAGCTCTTGAAAAAAGACATTACTTTTGACTTTGTACCATCTCTGCTAGCTCTGTATAATCAAGCACTTGAAAAGAAATTACTGGCTTTTCTTTTTCTTCTTGGAAAATAACTCACTATTTTTCAAGCAAGAACTAGCAGTGGCTATGTTGTGTTCATGCATTCATCTCAGAGATATTGCATTGGGTTTTCATAACAAGGTTTTGGTAGCGGAGGTGCTAAGACATGGCTTCTGTGAGGAGCTGTCAGAAGATTTCCCCATGTCCAACAGAGTCAATGCCATCTGGCTCCAAGACAAACTCACTGCTGGCCAAGGCCAAGCAATGCTGGTAACACCTCTGGAATAAGAAACGGGGGGAAAAGATAAGAAAGTGAGGAAAAATCTTGTGACAAAATGGAGCAGCCAGAAGAGAGGTATGAGAACATGTGAGAGAAATATCCCTGCGGACACCAAGGTCAGTGAGGAAGGAGAGGGAGGAGGTGTTCCAGGTGCTGTAGTTGAGATTCCCCTGCAGGCCTTGGTGCAGACCATGGTGAGTTTGGCTGTAGCCCTGCAGCCCCATGGAAGTCCACAGAGAGCAGGGATCCACCTGCAGCCTGTGAAGGACTAACTTCACTATAGCAGGCAGATGCCCAAAGGAGGCTGAGACTCCACAGAAGCCTGCGCTTGAACAGGCTCCTGGTGGACCTGTGGACCTGTGCAGAGAGGAGTTCACACTGGAGCAAGTTTGCTGGAAGGATTTATGACCCTATGGAAATGACCCACGATGGAGTGGTTTGTGTAAAACTGCAGCCAGTGGGAAGGACTCACACTGGGGAAATTCATGGAGGACTGTCTTCCGTGGGAGAGACCCCACACTGGAGCAGGGGAAGAGAGTGAGGAGTCCTCCCCCAAGGAAGAAAGAGCAGCAAATCCAATGTGTGATGAACTGACTGCCATCCTCTTTTCCATTCCCCTGTGCCACTGGGGCAGACGATGTAGGCAAATTGAGAGTGAAGTTGAAGGAAATCCAGGAAAAAGGGAATGATGGGGAAAGGTGTTTTAAGACTTAGTTTTTGTTTCCTGTCATCCTACTCTGAATTGGTTGCTAATAAATTAAACAAATTTCATCAAGTCACGTTTGTTTTGCCCTTGATGGTAATTGGTGAGTGAGCTCTCCCTGTCCTTAATTCCATTCACAAGCCTTTCATTGTAATTTCTGTCTCCTGTCCAGCTGAGGAGAGGACTGATAGAACGGCTTTGGTGGGCACTTGATGTCCGGTCAAGATCAGCCCACTATAGATACCTTGATGAGTCCTCCTATGCAGTGTATTTCATATGATCTACTCTGATTCTACTCAGTTTTGTAATGTGGAAGTGGTTATTAAAGTATTTATGCATTGTCAGTTTAAGTTTTTTAAAGACACTTGTCACTGCTTTTCTAAGAAATAGCTCTGTCATTACAGAGATCATCGAAATAGGAATCACTCTCTGAGACAAATATTTACTTTCTCAAAAGCAATTGTGGTTGCCATTGTTTTTCTTAACTTCAATAATGTTTGAATTCATATTTCCTAATACTGTGAAACAAAAATGCTAACAATATCAGGTCAGAATAGGAGGTCTTTTGCTTACTGTTTATACAACTAAATGTTCAACTGGACAAAGCCTGAGTTATGTTTTGAGAAGATCCTTAGCAGGATCTACCCTTAGTAGAGAGTTGCAGCCTCTACAAATTATGAAACTGTACCTCATCAGAGAGGATTTGTTTTCATTAGCTTCAAGAGAGTATCAGAGGTAAAACAAGGTCAGACATGGCTATGTAAGGTTTGGCTGGCTTTTTTATCATTTCATATATGACTTTCTAGCTCATATTTCATCCTTTCCTTCATTTTTGTCTCTGCTCTCTTTTCTGCACCAATAAGACCCAAATAAAGTACTATATATTTTGTCCAGAAAATCACAATTCATATAAATAAAGATGTTCGTAGGACTAAGGCATTAGGTGAATTTTTGATCATTTTATGCTTTGTTTGGTTTTTTTTCAAGTTAATTTTTGAAACTTTTGCTGCTACTTTTTTCAAGCAGTGTCTAAAGCAATTATTAGCTCACTATTTTGGTCACTGATTTCGGACAAATAAGATCAACAATATTAAATACATGAATAATAACGACAGTAGTAACAACAACAATAATAATGACTGTAAGTGAGTAAAATAAGAATATTAGCAATAGCAGCAATAATACAAAATGAACACACATCTCATACAGGTTGAAAGGTTTGCAATAGGAATAATGAAATTAGCAAAGAGTCTCTTCACTTCATGAAACATCAACACAATAACTTCCAGGCTGTGTAATTTATATAGGTTCTATTTTTTTCTGTCATTTAAAATCTGTGACACTAGTCCATGTCCCTAAAGAACAAGGCACTGATTATACAGGAATGGAAATGAAAATCCCTGTCCATAAGAACTCAAGTTTGAGGGGGAAATAGGAAAAATAAACCGACAAATATACAGAAATGGAACTAGACTATATTAAGAAATATGTGATGGCAAACAAGTTGCATTGGACAGTGGGCTAAGTTCTCTGCATAAGCAGTTTATGATTTTGCCTACTGGTTTTTGTCAGGTCAATCATAATTTTTTACTTGTTACATTTTCTTTGTAAAGTGCAGATCTTGCATTTGTTATTGAGGCAGCAAATATCTCATCTGGAGACTTCAGAGACTTTGAAAACATAACCTGAGTTTTCTAGCCTTACTCCTTTTCATTAAAATTGTTACTGTCACATTTGTTTCCAAAGCAGTTTATTATGAATTGCTATTCTGAACATTTCCTATTCTTCTTCCTGTCAAGGACAACTGAAATCTGATTTTCATGAAGTGCTGCAGCAGATCATTTTGAGGTATTAGTCTTTTCAATTCTGAAACAAAAAGAAATTTTCTCTGTTCTTAACTTTTTTTCAATCTTTCCTCATCATGAATCACAAAAAGCAACAGAAGGAAAAGTTGTATTGAATTTGAGTGTAAGGCGCAGTTCAATTATTCCTGCAAGTGCATTTTCTTGAAAGAGTGTGTCAATGAAGGACTGAAAGAATGACGACACAAGGGATTGGTAATGACATCTAAAATCTTAGGCTCATAGTTCCATCCCACTAGAGTTCAGTAGGAGCAAAAGTTGTTAATTATTACAGATACTTTAATTTCAAGAAAGCAGTTCTCTGAGTCTGCCTTTGAAGATAAATGGCCTCATCACATATAAATATTTGCCATTTTTAAGGGTAATGTTAGTACCAGGAATGGGATGAGCCCATGTTCACAGTGTGGGACCCCAGAGCTGTCCCATCTCCCAGGTTCAGCTGCCTGTGCCAGCCATTTGATGACTGAACATCCCAGGGACAGCTTGGGACAAAGCTGTCTTTTGGGTGTTGCTTTCTGCTTCGTGGCTTGGGCAGAGGACAGCAATATTTATGAAAGGTCCAGTCTGCTTCCTTCTCCGGGTGCCTGAGGAAGCACACTGCAGCAGACACATCATGCACAGCTGCAGAAAGGTCTGAGCATTACTCCCTCAAGGTCGGATTGTCAGAGTGAGGTGTACCTGCCTACTGCCCTGGGAAAAAAGTTTCCCTTGCCAGGACAGCAGCATGTTGAAGGCTCTTATTCAGCCATGCAGTGCTTGGATAGAGATGAAACAACGGAAATATAAGAAAGAGGACTTCATCACGCTACCTTTTCGACTGTGCGATGAGGTGATCCTTTATCACCTTCCTGAGTTACTCCTGCATTTTGGGCAGAGCTGTATTAGCACCAAACAAGGCAGCACATTGGCCCTTCTTCGCTACAAGAGGTTTATAAGGAGAGTTGATCAATATTCATGGACTTGTTTAAAACCTTTTTATTCCATTTAAAATGGCCTTTGTCTTCAGGGTCAACCTTTCTCTGAGGAAGGCTTTTAAGATTTATCTGTATGTGTTTTTTCGAGGTTTTGCTGAAAAAAATAAAATAGTACACAGTGCTTTTCAGCAAGGCCTCAATGTCCTTTCCAAAGGAAGGCAGCTTTAGAGGGCTAAACATGGAAAAAAATAGAATAAATGAAAAATATGAATTTTAAATGTCTGAGTTGTTTTTCCTCAATTTATTATCGAGGTTTGAAAGAATATAGTAGAACAGACATAGAGATATGAGACTTTTAGATTGTTTTTCATGTATCACCTTTCTACTTCCCCTGTATATGTTTTTTAGCTCTTCGAATGCTGAAAGAAATTTGTGTACTTACTTGAGAATATGTATATTTTTTTATATATATGAAATATATGTTCAATGCAAAATTGTAACAATTTGCTTATCTTCAGGGTCACATTTCTTACAAAAATTCAGTTTGAAGTTGTGGCCCTTGCAAAGTTCATGGTTACTTTGTCGCTGACTTCAGCAAAGTTAAGGTTTGTATCTTCAATATCTTGGACAGAACACTTGTTATCAGTGGAATTTTCATCAGTGGATGATATTACATCCTCACTGTTCTGATGCCTATGGAGATTTTGTGAAGGTTTGTATGGGGCACTTGAATTTCAGATGAGATTGGTTACAAGCTGGAATTTCAAAAATTGAAGTTTAATTAGCTCCACCTTCTCTTCCCGGATCTTGAACAGGAAACTAAAATTATTTATTGTTTTTAGAGGAACTACTTTTGCAATGTGTCCTCTTCAAATTTGTTTAAAAAGGCCCATATTTTCTATTTAGTCTTTTTCATGTCCAGTTGCTTTAATGCTGGGGATTCCCCTATTACTTTCTATAAAGATATATGATTTTTCTGCAGCTTCACTGAGTGGTTTTGTGTGTCTGTTTCTGGTCTGGAAGGACAATAAATATCTAATCCAGGCCAAAGACCACCGCAACAGGTCCAGAAGATAGGGAAAGCCTTTGTTTCATTAAAGGTCCCATGGGAATGATGAGCACAGCATTGGTCCGATTTTCATTAATTTTAGGGAACAACTTCAGAAAACAACTGATGTGGGAGGTGTGATACATCATTAAGCTTGCTTGAGAGGGAGGTCTATATATTGAAAAAAAAATAGTAAGCCTCCTAGTCTTTGCCATCACTACTTTTATGTGGTTATGTTGAAGTTAAAATACTGCCAGGAGCTCTATTCAATTTTATTATGGTAAAGCCAATTACTACATGTTTTTATCTGAAGTTTGATTACAGCAATGTGGAGGATTGCGTGTTTTTTTCCTTATTTTTTTAATGTTCTCTACCAAATCCCAGAATCTGAAATATGGGGGATGTGTGTATCATATTTCAGCACAGATTTCACAGCTGAGCTAGACAAAGTCGTGCTTCTGGGTTGAAAGAATATAAGATACACACAGGCATCAAAATAGGAGAGAGATGAGAGAGAAATAGGCAGGAATAAGACCTTGAAGCCAAGAAAAAGGATTTTGAGAGTGATTGTGGAAGGAAGTCAGAAGCCAGTGCGGAACTCGGGTAATGGAGTGATATCATGGGGAGAGGCCATGAAGAAAAAGCTTCTAGGTATAAAGTGTTAAGACTTAAGGGAGGCAAAGATGTGAGAGTTAAGAAAGAATAAGTCTGCAGGGGGAGAAAGGACTCTGAGATTGACCAAAGATTAACAATAGGGGAGGTGAGATAAAGCTGGACTTTGATTGTAATTGAGAAAAAGCATTGACAATACTCCTTTTTCCTTTGCTTGCTCTGTCTTTTATGCTCTCTTCTCACTTACCCCAAGCAGAATTTTGTCTTGAAATGAGAGATTTCATGTGGTGTGTGAGCTTACATCGCTGATATTATTTGGAAGACACTCGAACATTAGAGTGGGGATTTTCAGTGCAAGGAAATGCACTAAATATTATCATTTTCTCAACAAAGTAATATGATTAAGTAGCAGACTGAAATAGGGAGCAACCTGGAGAGTGCTTCCAACTAGATAGACTTAGAAAACTCAGAACTTAAAGACAAGTCTGTAAGCCTCCTCAGTTTAAATCTATCTGTGTATCTCCCTGACTTAGGTGGGGGGATAAAGGGAGAGTACAAATTTATGAGCTAATCAACAGATTTTACGTGTTTTTCTTGCGAGTAATTTCACTTGCGAAGACATGTGCAGACTCCTTTGCAAAGGCAGTGGCCAGATGCTTGCCAGACTCATTTATTTGCCTGAGTGTCAAGCCTTCACCCAGGCAGTCATATACAACTGCACACACTATTTCATATCTCTGGCAAGAGCATGGATTGAAATCTCCCAGTTTCCATTAATCATGATATAATTCACAAACTCTTCACCACAGTCATCAATCGAATTTATATTTGCAGTGCAATTTGCAAAGGGTAAATTAATGTACCTTATTTGATTAGTCATGCTAAGTGCAATAATATGGGATCTTTAATTTTTTCCTCTTTGTAGACAGTTTTCGTCAGTGCAAACTGATCACTGTGGCCATCAGAGCCTTAGAGAAAAAAGCATGTTGCTTTTTCTGCTGGAAAAAGAGAAAAGTGATGATATAACAACCCGCTTCTAACGGACTGTCTAATCTTTATATTCTAATTTATCCCATGCTGAGAAATTTGTGTATTTATGTAAGCTTCACTAGTTCCAGGTAGCCAGCTTTGATTAAAGGTTTCTCTGAGAAAGATTTCTTAACAAATTATTTCTATTTATATTGTATATCATCCTGTGGTTCCTTTATTTCAAAAAATTATGGTATTAGTTAATTTCATTTTTAAACTAAATTTTAAATTCTAAACTTTGTCAGTCATTTTAATGTTCTTACCTCAGAGGAAAAGCTCAAACAGATCCACTTTGATGTTATCTGGGTTTGGGTCTATTTCACATTGACCTCCCATCCATGCATTTGATAGTCTAGTCAAGAAATGTTGTCAAGCCTTCAGAAAGACAAACTAAGTGTAAGACTTTATTAACCTTCTTGGTAGGTCAGATGTAAGAGATGCAGAATATTTAAATTTATTTATAATAGCATTTGTCTGATACTTCTGAAGAAGGAAAACTGGTAACCTTTCTCCCTCACTCAATTTACTGCTTCAATAAGTTTGTAGAAATAGGTTCCCAGTGAGCAGAAACATGCAAGTGTAAAATTTCCTGAATCTTCAGAAAAGAACATGGAAAGAAAGTTATATTGTAATATATTGAATCAAACTAGATTACACTTAATCACCGTAAGTGGCAACCACATCCTTACATCTTAAAAGGAATTTACTTGGATCACATCAAAGTAACAATCCTAAGTGAAGATTGATTTGTGTAACTGTGATCCCTGTACTTTTCTGCTTGTCATGCTTTAATCCCATAAGCTATGAAGATGCAAGAAACAGATCAGCTGCCTGGTTACGTTTTACCGGGTTATACTTACTCATATGATCTTCATTTCTGCTTGACAGCAGGTAGCCTATAATTTTATCAAGGATGAGAACATTTAACAAGTAAAACCAGGAGATGCAGGCTAAGTTCTTAAAAATAGAATGACCTCTTTATTTCTCATCATGCATTTCTCCTCTTCTGTTTAAATAGCTTACTATCCTTCAAGTTACAAAATTAAGTGGTCGACAGATGAATCATGCCTCTTGCAGGTACTAGAAATATATACACTTGAGATATGAGGTTATTAAAATGTCTGCATGCTACTATTCTTCTAAAAAGAGTGAAAAAAAATCTGCTCAAATACGTTGGTGGTTTATGAAAGCCCAGATTAATTAATAAACTCTAATCTCATTTACTGTATATGCTAAATAGCAAAACGTAGGTTTAAATTTTTATATGCTGCTTTTATTTCCTCAGTAAAACACTAGTTCCCTCAATGTTCACTGGTGGACTGTCTTGGAGGTACTGAAAGATGATGGATATATACCCTAGAGATGTTAGATTATTAAAACCGTGGAAAAGGGATGAGCCTGAAGCCATGACCATTGTTATTGCCTGTGTCTTCATGGGCCTTTGGATTCTACTTCTCTCAGTTGTACCTCTGCTGCTCCTCCTTTTTGTCTTTGAAAGCAGCTGCCTTGTAACTTTTCATTTTCTCATGATCTAAAATCTTTTCTCCCCCTATCTATGGTTCTCTGTTCTTTTTTGTTTGGTTGGTTTATTTATTTTTTGCAGGGGTGGGGGGGTGTTGTTTGTTTTTTGGTATTTTTTTTCTGTCTCTCTGCTTGTTAACCTTTTGCACACCTTTAAGTTGGAAAAGCAAAACCTTGACATAGTATTCTCCCACACAACTACATTCATGACTAAAGAAAAAAAAAGAAAAAAGAATTATTTTCCTCTAGTCTGCTACATTTCTGTGAACACTGAAAGTGACAAATAAATTAGACCTAAATTTTCTTTGGTTTGTTGGGATTTTTCCCTTGCATTTTCTTCTTTGTTCACCAGCAGGTTGAGAGAGGTGATTCTGTCCCTCTGCTCTTGTGAGATTCCACCAGGGAGTAATATGTCCAGCTCTAGGGTCCTCAGCAAAATAAAGATGAGGATCTGCTACTTCTTGAGGGCCACCAAGTTGGTCAGAGTGGTGGAAGTTGACCAGAGGGCTCTCCTGTGAAGACAGGCTGAGACAGCAGGGTATTGCTCAGCACGGACAAGAGAAGAGTCTGGAGTGATCTCGTTGCAGCCTTCCAGTACTTAAAAGGGCTGATAAAAAAGAGGGAGAGTAACTTTTTATGCAACAGATAGTGATAGGAAAAGCAGGACCTGTTTTAAATTAAAAGAGAGATTCTTTACTGTGAAGATGTCAAGGCACTGGAACAGATTGCCCAGAGAAGTTGTGGATGTTCCAAACTTGGAAGTGTTCACCTCCAGGTTGGATGACGCCTTGAGCAACCTGATTTAGTGGGTGTCATCTCTGCCTATAGCTGGAACTAGATGATCTTCAAGGTCCCTTCCAACCCAAATAATTCTCTGATTCTGTGTCCCTTTTTTGCTGAGCTCAGATTGCTGCTTGCCCAGTGCTGGGAGCTTGGTGGTATTCAGGGAAATCCTGTCACTGTGAAAGTGCAATATGGGTCTGTTGCTCTTTTGGGACTGGTGCAAATTTAAAAAAAAAAAGCAAAGAAATAAGACTCAGACAGATTTTAGAGGGGTTAAGGGGGGAATAGATCCCACTGATGCCTAAATAAGAACCCCACAGACTCCTTACTCTTTTATCCTTTCTGTAATTGCAATCCAAACAATACAGAGCTTAAAGGGAGAGAAACTTACTTTATAGGGTATGAAGCCAGATGTAGGCAAATTTAGTCTGCTGCTAGCAGAAGTGACAGATAAAATACACTTCCCAAATTTTTATGTATGTCTGGTACGAAGAAAACAAAAGACTGCTGCTTCCCAGACTGCAGAGCTGTCCAATCTGCTGTTAAAAACCATAACTGTATCTAAAAATCAATTAATATTTTTGTTTTCAGTGTGAAAAACTATTTGTTCTGGATGTTAAGTGGTTGTCAACAATAACAAGCATTTTTGCAGTTCAGCCAGAAAGCATGCATCTTCTCAAAAGTGATGGCTGATGCAGTTATTGTGCTGCAGTCATGACAATGACTGAAATAAGGCCTTGTGATTCTGAAAGGCAGGCTAAAGAGAAAAATTTCCCAAAACGCCTAATATCAGAACAAAAATGCTTTAGTCAGGCAAGTCTATCCTCTAAAAATTCAAATCCTACAATATATATTGAAAATGATTATTTGGATCACTTAAGCTTCCAAAACTTCAGTTGGAAGTGTATAGAAATCATAGTTATCAAACTCTCAGCTGTCTTTAGAATTCCTCTCAGTTGAAATCCTAGTTACCCACCTGACTACACAACAACAGATGTTTTAGTCTCTGTGAAGTTCCCTGACCTCACCTGGGATTTGCTATGCTGCACAGATTCGTGTCCTTAGGGCCATTTGTACAGGCTTTCAGAGGAGCATCTGAAAATGAAGCAAATGTAGGCTTTTCCCTCCCTCCTACCCTCCAATTTCCTTCTTTACTGTTTCTTATTCCCCCTTCCCTTCCCTTCCCTTCCCTTCCCTTCCCTTCCCTTCCCTTCCCTTCCCCTTCCCTCCTTTTTTTTCCAATTTCTTTTTCTTTTTTCCTTCTTCCTTTCCACCTCCCTTCCCCCCACACCCCTAAAAGAAAGGTCCACTCAGGTAAGTGACTGCAATGTCACTCAGGTTCATGTTTACTTTTTCAATGAAATCAACTCACATCAAAACTCAGAAATCATCTTTAAAGCACTTAAAATATTCACTTGTAAAGCAGTGTGTTATGTTTACATTATACATCTGGAACTCATATTGTGGTCATATAATGACAGATCCATTCTGGTCTATTAATGACTAAAAAAAAGTGTAATGGCACCTTGGAGCTCTTCAGCTCTCAGGGAACCTCGATATGCAGCTGCTGTAGTGTGAATCTGAAAAGGCTTTGTGTTTATTCTGAGTTTACAAATGGCTATATGTTCCTAACTGGGAAAAGGTGTTGCTCAAATGAATATCCCTGAGCTCTTCGTAGCACACCTCTGTATTACCTAGTAGCACATCTCTACCTTGTTTTAAATACAACTCATTATTGCTTTCTCCTACAATTCACACTAGGATAAAAATTGTCTTGAAATCCTTGTTTTAGCATTTGCTAATTGTAACTAGAAGAGTAAATTTGAACAGAGACAAAAATGTACATTTGTCTTTTAATGCAGTTCATCTGTGACTGTTACTTGCTTTTAGCTGACATCATAGTGTTTTCATTACACAGAGGAAGTTGCTGTAACACCAAAGTGAGACTGATAGCCCAGATATGTTTGCACTTCTCCTAGCTTATGCTCATGAAAGAGACACACACACACACAAATTAAAATGTGAACATCCAGCATTTTTAACAGATTATACTTAATTCGCTTTTTTTTTGGTTGTTGTTGTTAGAATTATTTTGTTTGCTTTTTTCCCAGATAATATTTTTCTTTTGAAATATATGGTGGATTTTAATTTTTGAAATCTTAATGAAAAGTTAGTACAATACGGTATTTTGGTACCTTTGTTCCCAATAGCTCTAATATTCTTAGACAGTCGACAAGATGTCTGGCTGTCTGCAATATGAATAGCTGAACATTTCTTGTGAAGAATGGAATGCACTGCGTTGCTGGAATTGCATGAAAAAAGTCTTTAGCAATATGGAAAAGGCTCTGGGACCTTGGATGTCAGTTTTGGGAGAGATGAATTTATAGGTAGAGCAATCTCTCTCCTCAAACTGACATCTGAGATCCCAGAGGCTTTCTCGGTAACACTGAGGATCTTCTTTTTTTCATGATTTTCCAACATTATAATGCATGCTGTGTATAAGATTCTGAAAAATTTCACACTTGAAGCAATAATGACAAACTTGGTCTTGAGAAAATGCCCACCCCCCTTTCAAATATTACTGAAAAACTTTTGGATTTAGCAGTAATTCGCTTAAGAAAGCTGGAAGAAGCTCTTTGCAATGAAGGGCAAAGGAGAGCAGAGTTCAAAATCAAATGGCTACATTTGCTTTTTATTGAAACCTTTTCTATGTGTTCAGAATGGGTAAATGAGTCAGTCTTGAAAAATAAGCTACAAAGTCTCCATACATCTAAATTAGACAGTACATCATCATTTTTATGACTTCTTTTCATTTCACTTATTACAGTAGCTCTCATATCATTACCTACAGTTCTCAAAGAAGTTGTCCAAGCCTACCCATTTTTCTCAGAAAATATTGTGAGTTTCCTGAGTTCCCTTTCTTAAACAGAACAATCAGTCTGAGTCTATAAGAGCTTGCTATTAATTTGAATGGAAACTTTGCTTTGTCTTGATGCCATATGGGGGGAATGATGACATTTGGTTTTTACCTTTTTCCTTTTCTATGTTCTCTTATGTATTCTTCACACACATATATTTTGTAGCTCTGTAGGCTATTGTATTAGTGGCTAGTTTTCCCAGTACTTTTCCATGACCTTTCCCTAGCAGAAAGGCAAAACAAATTCCAGAGCTCCAAGCCCCGGGGGCACAAGGCCCCAGTGCTATCCTGGTTCTTCCTGGGAACCAAGGCTGAGAACAACTCTTAGAGATACATTTCCATGGACAAAGTACAACTAGTGCCGAGGGGGGGATTCCAGAGAAGAGGCTTGACCTGGGGGGGAATTGCATCACCACTTGTCCTCCTAATTGGTGATTTTTATCCATTATGCTAATTTCCGAAATCTATACAAATGTACTCATCCCTGAGGGGGTGGGCTTTTGTGGACATCTTTCCATAACTTCCCCTGAAGGCCTTCAAATAAAGATCTGCTCCTATATTACCTCCTTACTAAAATTATCTCGAGTTACATTTCCAGGTTGTTAAAAAGGCAACAGTCTCACTGATTTGGGATAATTCTAATGTCTCAGCCCAACCTATGCTTTCACTTGAATGGAGAAGAATGTCCACATAGCAATCCCTTCTCTATCCTCCATATATAATACTCCAATATGTAGGGCTTTATATATTTGTCTTTACAGAAGTATGTCTCTTAAGGAAGCTTATTATTACACAATTTGGTTCTGAACACATTTGGCGATCAAAAAAATCAAAGAATCACAGAGGGATTGGAAGAGACTCTCAAGGATCATCTGTTCCAACTCGTGGACCTGCACAGCCCCATTCGCAAGAGTCACACCATGTGCCTGAGAGCACTGTGCAAGCGCTTCTTGGTCTCTGTCAGGCTTGGTGCTGTGACCACTTCATGGGGAGCCTGTTCCAGTGCCCAGCCACTCTCTGGGTGAAGAGCCTTTTCCTGATATTCAACCTAAACCTCCCCTGACACAACCTCAGGCCATTCCCTCAGGTCCTGTCACTGGGCACCACAGAGAAGAGATCAGTGTCTGCCCCTTCTTTTTCTCCTCACAAAGAAGATGTGTTCAAGGTGAGGCCGCCTCAGTGCAGAGCAGATCAGGACAATCCCCTCCCTTGCCTGGCTGGTGATGCTGTGCCTGATGCACCCCAGGACATGATTTGCCCTCCTGGCTGCCAGGGCACTGCTAACTCATGTTCAACTTGCCATTGACCAGGACCCCCAGGTCCCTTTCCATGATACTGCTTTTCAGCATCTCATTCCCCAGTCTGTCCATACATCCAGGCTTGCTACATTCCAGGTGCAGAATCCAGCACTTTCCCCTGTTGAACTTCTTATGAGTGGTGATTGCCCAGCCCTCTGATTTGTCTCGATATCTCTGCAGGGCCTCGCTGCCCTCAAGGGAGTCAACAGCTCTTCCCAGATTTGTATCATCTGAGAACTTGCTGAGTATCCCTTCCAGTCCTCCGTCCAAGTCATTTGTGAAGATGTTGGAGAGCACGGGGCCAAGGATGGAGCCCTGTGGAACCCCACTAGTGGCAGGTCACCAGTCTGATGTCACCCCATTCACTACAACCCTTTGTGCCCAACCTGTGAGCCAGTTGCTCACCCTTTACATGATGTGTGTATCCAGCTGTGAGCTGGACATTTTAACCAGCAGGATCCTGTGAGAGATGGCATCAAAAGCTGTACTGATATCCAAAAAGATTACATCAGCTGGCTTCCCTTGATCGATCAGGTGAGTTACCTTGTCATAAAAGGAAATTAATTTTGATAAGCAAGACCTTCCTCTCATGAAGTCATGCTGGCTGTGACCAATGACTGCATTGGCTTTCAGGTGTTTTGCAACATCTCTTAGGATAATCTTCTCCATAATTTTGCCAGGCACTGAAGTGTGACTGATGGGCCTGTAGTTTCCAGGATCCTCCTTCTTGCACTTCTTGACTACAAGGACAGTGTTTGCCAGCCTCCAGACAGCTGGGACCTCTCTGGTTTCCCAAGACTGCTGAGAAACCATCGAGAGAGGTTTTGCAATGGAAAGGTAAAAGTTAATTTTAGTGGAAATTCTCAGAGTTTGCAAATCTGTCCAGCTAAGGATCTCAGCTTTTATAAAATCCTTAACTATTAAAAAGCACTGATATTTTAATGTCCTTCTTTAAGTGCAAAACTCTAAAAGTAACATCTTTCAGTATTGTAGCAGAATAGTAAAAAAGTTGACTCCACATATTCTTTAGAGAGATAACCCTGAGTATCAGCAGTAATAATTGAACTAATTAGCAAAAAACTGTTTAAATTGCATGAAACTCAATTATTATAATAAACAGCAATACATAAGCATCTCATATTTTTCAGATTCATTTAAAAAAGATTCTATTAGCACTGATTTACTGTATACAAATTGCTGCTTTTAAAAAGTTGTTCGGTGGTGGAATAAATAACAAAAAAAATCTGCCTGTCACTTGAAGGATATACTTAGACAGCAAAAAGCTGGAAAAATCATGTGATGAGAAGAGGCCATCTTCCAGTTCAATCATTGAATCAGCCTGTTTCTTTTCTTCTGGATTTTCCTGCCAAACTGGAATATTGTGTTTTTAATATGTAATATATTGTACAGTAACATCAATCAGTGTTCATGCTGAATATGGAAACTTTAAAACGTCACATGTGGATACGTAACAATGTACTATTAAAATATATTAAGATCATCTATTCAAAAGCAACATTCTGTCTGTGCAAATGAGGAAGTGAATCAATTATTTCAGATCAGCTGTCAAATAAGTTGAAAGAATAATTTCATTTCATCATAAAACAGTGCTGCCAGAGTTAATGTGGCATTTTTCTCAGGGAAAAACTAGAAGTAAAAGTTTATTTCAGGTACAGAGGCATATTTTTTTAGGTTGAAAAGATTTTATTTATTTTGTATTATTTTTAATTCTTTTTTTATGCAGTTCATCTTGTTGTTATTTTGTATTTACTTCATTAAAAAGCAACAACTAAACTGTCAAAACATTCATGTTCTCTTCACATGTAAACTTTTTTTGTCTAAATTGTTGAAAGAACTTTATATGATTTTGGAAATTACTCGAATCCTACCTTCCAAGCACCCCAAAATAGATTTGTTCTGGTGAAAAAAGTATTTTGTGAAAAAATGCTAATAAATACTTCCCTTCTAGTGGTTGAACACTGGTTACATCTGTCCCTAGCAGAATGATAGACAGCAGAAAAACCTCCTTTATATGTTGCTGAAATATCACTGTAGGTTAAGTTCGAATGCTAAAGTCATCCCTCACCTAATGCTTTTGAAACCACTTAAACCGTGATCAAGTTTTAGCCATGGTGGCTAACAGAAGCAGTTGTGCTTTGATCTCACAGCTTTTCATTACTTGGAAGTTCACAGTGTTTATTGTGCCTGCAGCATGGTACGAGAGAGAAAGTACCACTCTCTCACCCAGCACATTCGAAAAGTTTTGTCTCTCATACCAAGGCATCTCTGTTAACTTCAGTGAGACTGGCACAGCTGAAAAGAGAAACTAGACTAGGAATTACCCTCTTGCTCATACTTACCTTAGTTGCGTATATTTATCTATGTCTGTAAAATGCATCACATAAAAATGTACAGCCTGCCCAACAGTGATATATATATAGTGTCAGTTTAATGCAGTGCTTTGCGCTTTGCATTTCTCCCTCCAATTCCTATTATAGGTGGCCATCACTAAACTTGGATTCAAGGTAACAAAGATTTTCCTGGCAGCGATGCCTTTTTCTAAGCAGACTCCATGAGTAATTGTGTGGGCAAGATTCAAGTTGCCTGTGGGTCACTCATGATTAGACTGCTGATGAGAAATCTGAGCTACCTTCTCTCCCTGCATGTCATTTCCTTTTAATTCACTTTGATTCAGGGAATGTATATATATATTTTTTCATCTAGCTATGAATGAAAATAAGCCACTCTAAATCCAGTTACTGCAACTGTACAGAAACAGGCCTGTTGAAAGACAGTACAAGAATATGTGTACAACACTACAGATGTACAGGTTTCATGAAGCTTAGAATATCACCAACTTTTGATGTCTATCTCCACACTTTTATTTAGATGTATACAGCAGGGGCAAAATACACACACTTTTTCCTTTGATTATATGAAGGCACACATTTATTTTAGATTAATAGAATTAAAATAATTTTCTTTTTGAAAAAGCCTTGCATTATAATGTAAAAGCTGTAATTTGGAAAGGTCACAGTCCTATATTTGGAATCACTGAAATGTTAGTGGATAAAACTCATTTTTCATCCTCAAAGTTTTCATTTGCTGCTTTCAATAATAATATTTGCATTTCTATTCTGGCGGGAAAAAAAAAATTAATCCTTGTCTCTTTCAGTAAAATGGGCAGAGATAGGAAGCCAGATAATTGCTATGTACTTGTACCTAACAAAGAGGGACAATAGCAAAATGTAATCTTTTGGAACTAAAACTGAAATTAGTTGTGAGGAATACTGATGTCAGGCAGAAGATGCAGGATGATTTCTGCATTTATTTTTGACACCATCAGTTTTCAGAGCAGAACACAGTGCTGTTTGTAAAAAGGAAAGGTCTCTGCCTGGAGCTCGCAGGGGTTTTGAGTCAGCTTAGTAGCCGCTGATGTGTGGTTTATAAATAGAAAACTGCTTTAAAAGAGTGTGCCAATGTCAGCTCTGCTGTCTGTGGTGTCTCATGGCACTGACAGGGATTCACGGCACCCATCTCAATGTTCTGATGATCAGGAGAAAGGAGTGTCTGAGGAAAGACATGTGAAGGCAGGATAAGGGTAGTAGAGTTTCTGATTAATTATGAAGAAAATTAAAAGGAAACTCTACATCTTCCGATTCTACTATAGAACATATATACAAAGAAGGGAAGGCACGAATTGTAGCCTTGAGTCAAATGCAGCACCTATGAGGTGAGCGACAGTTTTGCAACTGGATCCTGTTTGCAAGGTTTCACCCCTAATTACACTCTGAAGCACCTAGGCATACAGAGGTCAATCTTTCAGCTTTTCTTATTGATATTTAAGGTTGTTGGCAGCCCCTCTTAAGTGCACCGAGTTCTAGTGTTTCCACTTCTTCTGGAATAGCAATTGGATTAAATCAGAAAGCAGCACTAAAAGCATGATAATTTTAGGTGACTGTTCTGTAATAACCACATCTGAGTGAGCTGTATACTTTCTATCTGTCTGTTGTGGGATTCTTCAATAGTGAGGTTGGTTTCGTATTTTTCAGTACTTAAAATGTAATATTTTATTCATAGGAAATCTGCAATCTGGCAATTGCTCAGGACAGGAGCAACTATTGTTTTATGAGCCTTGCAACTTTGTCCAACATATGTTTGAAAATCAAGAAGGAATAACGTTTGTCAAGGGATTCTGCATTGTAAAAAGTCTTATGAAAGGGAAAAGATTACAATGACACAGAAAGAGAAAGTGTATTAATATGAAAGGAACCCCATGAATATTCGGTCAATAACTCTTGTCACTGCTGATGTGCACCAAGGGCTCCTGAGTACTGAGCAGTATGGGTTAGGTGTGGAAAGACAGATAGTACATCTTTACACCCTTCAGACAGTTTGGCACAAAAAGCATACATTAAAACCTAAGAGGCTGTTGTCAAGTACATAGCACATTGGAATCCATGCTTACTTTCAATTTGTGTTGCACAGGATGGGTATGATATTATTACAGAACTCTGTTCAATATTCAATTTTTTTTTTTCAAAGCAGGCTTTATTACTCATTTTCGACTTCTTTAGCAGCTCTTGACAAGAAGGGACACCATTCAACACCAAATGTACATCTTGGGTCAGAGATAAAAGGTCAAAAATATATGGTAATGTCCACTGAATGGAGTGAAGATTAAAATTGTAGCAGGCCTAGTTATCTGTGTCTTAGTCCCTACGTTAAGCTTCTGCATTTCAAGATAAGCAGAATTTAATGGGAACCCTTATATGCCTTTTTTTAAAAAAATTATATATCTATAACACAGGGTTTCATTTACTTTCAGTAGTATTGTTATGTCTTGCAATGTCTTTAAAATTGTATGATACAGCTGTTATGCTGAATAAATTTTATCTGGCTTAGACAATTAAATTATTTTTAAAACATTGTTCTTCATACATAAGAACAGAATGTTAGCTATTTAATGAACCATATGAGGATTTGAAATTTCTGCTTCTCTAACAATTACGCCTTGCTGTTGCCTATCTGAAAGACAGGGAAAAAATAAAGACAAGAGTAAAGGTTATGCCTTTGACTGAAATATTCCTAAGAGTAGATATTTCTACTTAACTGAGAAGGAAAGCAAAGTAAAAAAGTCAGCTGAAGGAGAGACAAAACATATGCAAGATATGACTCTGAAAGTAAATTACAGACATTTACCTTTCATGACTTTTACCGACATCTCTCAGTACCAGGGAATGAAATTCTACAGTACGCTCCAGTACAAAAATGTAAACACCAGTTTAGAAAGAGCACATGTTAACAGTGTCAAATTACTCATCTTTTGAAAGGCATGCCTAGTAAATATTTTATAAATTTAAATCTTGGGATTAACATTTCCACCCTCGCCAATACTATACCTGAAGGTGTTCCATCTTGTTTCAACATGTAAGAGTCTGGTGGGGGCAGTAGGTCCACACACATACATGTTTTATATAATCCTTTCACCTGAAGCAACATGCAAGTGTATTTTACAATAAACATGTACCATGAGGTGCCTCACAATAAAATAAAGCCAAATAAGCACATAAGTGTAAATTTAAAATGGATTTTTTTTTTCTTGGTGTTAAACCATTGAAAATGGGGGTATCACTCAGTACATATTCTGAAAATTTCACAGTGAAGTTTTTTTTTTATTCATTGCGTCTAAAAATTTGGTCTGGAGGAAAAAACATTTGAAAAAGCCTTGAATCGGATCTGTTTGTCCTGTGTAGCAATAGTCTAAAAATTTGTAGTAAAATAACATGTTCTTTTTTTTTTTTTTCAGGACAAGCTAAATATTTGAGGTGGTAGAATTTATTACGTAAACACAAGCATGTATTAAATGCTACTTGATCTGAAATGAATAAATAATATACAACAATACTTGTTACTCTTCTCCATTATTTGCACTAGCTTACACTGAACAAAATCTTTAATGTAATTTCCTAGAAATAAATAAAAGTGTGTGCTCTGTAATGCGAAGTTATCAAGTATATAAAGTGACAATGAAAATAAGAAAAAATGAACCCCATGAACTCAGTTTAAAAAAAAAAATCACATAAATTATATGCTCATTTTTAACAATTTTGTATTTTCTGTAAACATTGAATAGTGGGGTTATCATGCTTAATTTATAATACCTGCCAGGATATCGATACTGGGCAAGATGCTGGTATTGAAGAGATGATGATTATAAATGTATGAAATTCAATACTAAATGCAATACAAAAAATGATTGATTCCGAATTTTGCCATCACCTGCTATGCTCTGTATAGCCTCTGGCTTTCTAAACCCATTTGGCAGAGCCGTGTTTCTTTCTACTCCAGTGTTGTTAAAATAATAAACTGGGAAAACCTTCCCCTTCTGTCCCTAAAGCTGATTTGTTTTTCTTTACCTCTTTCAAAGCAGTAGACCAGAGCATAAGTGTTGGGCTTGAAGTAGTAGTGGTGTCTATGCTGGGAGTATCTCGTCTTATATCCCAAATGCTGACAGGAAAGGAAAAGGGAATTTCAGCACCGACAGTGGCAATGTGTGAGGCAGCCTCCAACACAGGATGGAGGCCTCTCGCAAGAACTCTAGCTCCCCTGTGAGATCAGATAACCTGCAGAGAAAGGGGCAGCCAGAAAATACAGAACTCAAATTATACTTCTCTTTCATACAACACTTTCATCAGTACTACATTACTTTCTACTATTGATATAGTTATTCTGATTCCAATAATGTGCTAGACTTAGATAGTGTTGCTCATCAAATACATGTATGTTTTTGGATTTTCAACTAAAACATGTACTTACTAATGGACAGATAAGAAATACTTATGTATGTTTGTTAGTATATATTTATTTTTTTAAAAAATCTTTTTTTTTTTTACTCACTTAATTGCAAGAACGTTTGCAAACTCGATGGGTACAAACTCCTGAACACATCTAGGTGCTACCTATAATATTTACCAGTCATTTCTCAAATACAGTCTGACTCACCTCTATGATATCATCTCACAGGACATCAGCAATACCTCAGGTTTGAATCCATAGAGTTGCATAGGTTTTATATAGTCAAATCATCACACAAAACTGTAGCCAACTGTTGAAGAAGTCACCACTCAAATTGAGGCAACCAGGTTCCTACACGGAGCCCATGGGACAGAGACTACCTGAATCAGGAGTAAAACATGGATAAAAAGATTGTATTTACACACACAATTGCATATAGAAAGCTAAAGAGAGAAGCATATACCTGATTACACATAGGTCTCTTCCACATGAAGGATCCTTCAGTATGAATTCTGGCTTGGAGCTAATGTATCAGGCCAGTCAATTGCACTTCTTGTAGATGAGCTGACAAAGAATGAAGCTACAACAGCTAAACAGGCTTGTTTCTGTTTTTGCTGCTCAGTGCTGCACCAGCAATTATACAGTGCTGATCAACTCCAGCCACTGAGCACAGAAAACCTCTCTCACTCTTCTCAGCTCTGACTGATGACCAAAACGCAGGAAAGCAACTCACACATCTGAATAGGGAGCTGGTTGTTTAGAACGCAAGTAAAAAAATGTGGAGGACAAACAAGGAAGACTTAGACACACTTTCACTATGAATTTAAAATTTTCAAGCCAAAATAAAGCTGTCTCAGAAAACTTTCTTGCTTGAATTAACCTATTTACAATGCTTGAGTTTTATGCAGTTTGTCTTTAGCTCAGATTGCTTACTCAGACTCCTGTGAATCCCCTAACTATCCTGCAGAAAATTCAGAAGTATGCAACTTCAGGGAAAAATGAAACCTGTAAATCACGTATCTTTTTCAAGGCAATACCAAAGTAAGCTGAAAACAGAGTTTCACACATGATCTACAAATGCACAAATGCTAGTGAACTGATGCTTTTTGAAAGATGCACAACTTGCTCTGGGCATAAGAGTTAGATCTGACACTTCCCTGAAGTATCATTACCCTGTGAACATTAACTGTGGTCACCACAGAAATCCCCAAATGACAAGTGATTTCCCTGGAACTGGCTACCCTGGTTAATATCAAGCTGGGTACTGGTGAACAAGAAAGATGCTATTAGTGAGCACAATGACAAAAAAGTGAAGAAGAATTAGGATAAACGAATATAACTCAATATATTAAGTTGTATCCTTAGAAGAACCAAATAAATAGATGTACATTGCATCTGAAAAGAGCAAGAGGAAAAAAATATACATTGTGGAATCAAAACTGTTCCAAAATTTTGGTCTTATAAGAAGGTATGCTACCCATTGGAGCAGCAGAGGACTTGAAGCATGTGATGATGTCTCCAGGGGAAACAAATCTCTCAACAGACTACAGAAAAGAACTAGAAGTACCCAACAGACATATGCTTTATGCCTCTGGGAAGAGTTTGCTTACCTTTAGGAAGAAGAGAAAAGAAAACCTTCATTGTTTTGGTAGTCATAGAATGAGGAAAAGGATAAATAGAATATCTAAACCCACTAATCATTATAGGGAAAACTAAACAAAATAAAATATTTTGTACACAATCCCAAAGAACAACCATCCATCCATCCATCCATCCATGTACATACACACACAAAAAGGACCATTTCTTCTACCTTCGAGGCTGGAAAACAGATAAGGTGTAGAGGCCAACAGTCCTATTAAACTTCTTTCATCAAGAAGACTATGTACTCCCAGCCAGCACATACAGTGAATGTCTTAATGAGCAAAACCTGAAATCCCCCAAGTACTAGAAGCTGTGTCGACCTTCCAAGCAATGATGGACTTTATCTATGTTAGATAATCATGAAGGGCCACCTCTGCAGTCCATGCCACAAAAACCTTGCTACCTGAATGCAATATGGATGTTAGTGTTCCTTGCACATGTGGAGGCAATTTATATGAATGCAGTCACATGCTAATTCATGCAGAGCTGGTTTATTGAATGATGAGTAATTTAAATCCTTGAGAGTCTGATCTTTATATCTATTACACATTTGTAAAAAGTTTTAGCTCCTAAAAGTCTTTTTCCAGGAGGTTGCACACAGTACTATATTACTAGAGAAAAAAATAATACAGAAAGAGAAAACAAACAAGTCATACCTCACCTCAACTTAAGGAAAAAATTATATGGTTAGAGTAAAACAGCTTTTTCTTTTGTGGGGGATTATCTCCCAGTAGTCTGCGTCATGAATGTAAATTTGAACACCATTTCCAAATGCAGAAAATTCCCAAAATAACAAAACTTCACCAGAGCCCTCAATACAAAGTAAAACGTGTAATATCCTTATAAATAAACATCATAAAAAAAGTGAAATGAAAATTATAAAATCGAGTCAAGGGAGTTTCAGATAATTTATACCAGGTGAAGGTCTTGTTCGTATAATTGAAGCATTCACCATTAGACCAAAGTATATTTTTCTCAGGTGGTATTCAAGCTATTTTTCCTCAAAATGCTTCAACTGCAACGTGTCATCTCCAACAACAATTCTACACAATTTTCTGCCTGAGGATGGCCTTTGCAACTATATATATATATATATCTATATTAATACCTGGCAAGCAAACACAGCTTCTTCCAGAAAGATCCTTTGCTTCTGTTTAAATGTCAAAAGTAGCCTACAAAACCAAACTGTTCCCAAACCCAGACTGTGTGAATGTCACAGTGATGCATGCTACTTACATACTGTTTACTCACTTTTTATGCATGTCAAATTCTGTCAGATTCACCTTAAAGAAATGCTGTATTTCCAAACGGCTACCTGTAGCCTACAGTAAAATAATACTTATGCTCTGCATTGGTCAGTAGTTACCAGAGTTTCTCAACATTAGGATGAATAAAGGCACTTTGCACACCTGTTTGTCAAGTTTTAACACATCCGAGTTTCTACAATCAGAAAAAGGCCTTATTAAAGTATTTCAGACACATTTATTCAAATTACTGTTTCCCTTACTTCTACAGTTATCAGGGGTGTTTGTTTCTTGATTTTTGTTGTGTCTTTGGTATGACTGTAAATTTTTTTTGTCATGGAAAGATCTCTTGGACAGTTAACCTCTGATTTCTAGAGATCAAATTATTCTATCCAGTGGTATCAGCGGGCTTGCTATGCCGCTGAGTTTCACATCTGAGGTTATAAGAATTGATGTATTTCATTCTAGGTCAGCAGATTTTCAGGTTGAAACCTGTGGTTGTATCATGTAAGTCAAAAGCTGATAGTTCTTTGTCTACATGGAGCCTGATGGAATCACAACTCCTCAGGGACAAAAGGAGTGTGAGTTGGTGCCCATTTATAATCATACCACTCTTGTGATAATTCAACACAGTGAAATAAAAGAATATCACATTCTCTCTACTCATGAAATTATTTTTTGAATGTGTGTGCCTTTAGCTTCTCCTCTTTCAGGTTTTGTAAATTACTGCTTTAACTAAGAAATGAACATCTGTTGGCATCAACAAAACCCCCAAATCCTCAATCACACAAATACTTGTATTACCTTTAGGTGGCAAGGTCTTTGAGGTGTGGGCTGCAGAGGTGGCCCTTCATGATCATCTAAGATAGGTAAGATCTACCATTAGTTGGAAGGGCAGCACAGCTTTCAGTGATGCCCACTGAGAGTACCAGAGACAATGGACTCTCACTGAAATACAGGAGGTTCCATCTGAACATCAGGAAACATTTTTCACTGTGAAAAAAAGTGACTCAGGCCGGGTTGACCAAGCACTGACACAGGTTTCCCACGGACGCTTGTGGAGTCTGCCTCCTTGTATATGTTCAAAAGCCGTCTTCAATCAGAAACACTTTAACCGATTTTTTTTTTTTAACCACTCGTGTTCTCCAAAATTCAAGAAAACACACTGACTTTGTGGTCAGTGGTTTCACCATGGTATTCATGATGGTGAGTGTGAAAAACACGCTTTTTCTCCTGTTAGGATTTAAAAGCTTTTAATAAAGGGACAATAAGGGATAAGACAATAAAGCAAAAGATACGCGCCGGGCGGCCGGGCGGTCTTTGTCCCGCCAACTGTCCGCACTGACCGAAGCAGTTATCTTTGTATTTAGCCTTAAAGTTTTACATATGCATTCAACTTCTAAATACGCCTATACATATTCATGACCTCTCCCCGCTTCGTATTCAAATGAACTCAAAGGTTATTTGAGCATGCGCCGTGCCTCCTGGTGGTCGTGGGCCGGGGTCTTCAGGGATGAAGAAGAGTCTTCCTCTCAGGGGCCGGGGTCTTTCTCTCAGTTGAACTTTTTACCTGTCTTTGTCACGCATGCTCTTTTAGGCTCTTGGATTCGGCCTGTGCTATGAGCTTAGCTTCAGCTGATTCAGGGGTTTCGGAGAGCAGGGACCAGGTCAGATCGCTTTCCTGTTTACAACAAACCTACATCCTCCCATCCTGCTTCTGACAAGCACTAGTAATAACAAGGGGGTCTGGATGGATTATCTCTTAACCCCCTCCTTTGAACTTTCTTGTATCTTATCTACACCAATTCCTTCCACTCAAGGACGGATTGCATCACTACATTCACTATTAACAGAACAAACTACAGTCATATTCTTATTGTGAATCCATTTTAACATTATACATTTAACATTCTTTAATATCTGCGAAAAGCCAATATTATAATATATATCTATAACAGTGAGGGAGGTATTACAGCAAATTGTCAACATCTGGAGTCTGTTGGAAGCAACATGGTGCTCATATTGATGATTTTCTCTTCCACAATTCATTTTTTTATTATTTTTTCTCACGTAAGGTCTTTTACAACTTTTTTTCTTCAGTGATCTGCAGCTCCATACTGCATCCAAGTTTACTTTGTATGGTGCCTTTTACATATGTCAGATAATGTTTCTTTGTGTCCTTTGTTACTCCTAAAACCAGTTTGTCCAGCTCTAGATCTGTGTTACTTTTTAAATGATTATGGCTGAGCTGGCTATAGATGTGGGGTCTCCAGTGCTAGGGGAAACTCAGTTAGATTTGGCAGCTCAAAAGATGTAGGGCTGTTGGAACTGCATTCCCCCAGCTCCACATCCCCATCTCCAACAGTAGTGAGGCTGAGTGGGATGAACCTGGGCAGAGTCTTTGTTCCTCAGGAGTGTGTATTTTGGATTCCTGCCTCCCTCTGTCCCTAGGATCCTCTGATCATGTGGAGGCAGGCCTTTAACAGGGTGATGACTCCTGTGGTGGGCCTCGGGGGAACCAGACCAGAATTTGAGCTTGCCCATCCACCGTTGTCTCTGTCATCCTTTGGTAATGCAGATGAGCTTTTACTACACAATTTCACTATCTTGTGACCCTTATCACCACACACTTGCACTCTCTGTGCTGCATCCTGTGCTTCTGATTCTGAGAGCCTCTACTGTCCTTCCAGGCAGAAATATCTTTCTATCTGGAAAAACTGCTTGTTACCTGTATATCAAACTATAGTACCAGACAAATACAAACAGCAGTAAACCAAATTAGATGAGGACACTGGATCCATAGTTAGAGAGATGCTTCCACAGTGAAATCAAGTAAGACCTGGAGACTGGTCAAGAGAAATGCACTCAGAACAGACTCGACAATCCTTTCTCCTGAGCCTGGGCAAACTCAGTGCAAAGTTTATGGCCTGTTAGTAACACTGGCAATACTGTATTATGAGGCTACATGGTTGCACTTCATCACAGTAAAGTGATCAGGAACAGGGGGTGCAGTCACCCAGACCACACCTTTCAGTCCACTTCACCCAGTAACAGCCCTTCGGATATGCACTCTGGAAAAACTTTTAACTGGGTAATCAACTGTTCAGGACTTTCCAACCTAGAGACTCTCAGAGCATTTTTTTGGGATATACAAAGAATTTCTGAAATCCCCTGGATGTTGACTTTTTCCCCTATACCCTCATGCCTTATAAACTTCTCCATGCACTATAAATGCTGTATTCCCTGCTGCACTGTGGCCTTTGGAAAACAGATCTGCATGGATTGGTGAAGACAGACCTGAATTCCTCTATTTGTACGTAGCCTAAAGAATGTGAATCAGTGCGGGTTGATTCAAAGATTTTTGTCTTCATCAGTACAATGCTGTAGTTAATGGTAGTAAAATCAGAATATGTGAATACCAAGGAAATCAAAAGAATTTCACTAAAAAGGTGTAAATCTCCCATACTAGAGCTGGATGACATGTCTATCAGAGATTCATCTGTTTTTACCTGTCCATGTAGACAGATATGGGTCTGTGGATACACAGCACTAGGATGTGTCTTTCTTTCAAACTACTTTTCAAAGTGAGCCGCTGAAGGACCATGTCCATATCTGGGCAGTAGATGTAATAATTGGGCATTTATAAATCAATATTTATTGCCAGTATGCCTTGTAAAAATCCTGTGTTTTCATCAAACTGCCTGAAGAAGTACTAGCAACAGCAGTCCTGGTCTGTGGACAGCCACAAGGATAGCAACGGCAATTTTTGTGATGCTCAATGATCCACATGTTAAAAGACCAGGAAACAATACTGCTAGTTGCCAGTAAGGTGCCAGCTACTAATTCCTTTCCTCCTTTTTTCAGCATTTTTCTTCTCAAATAGTGCTGATTGCTGATTTAAAATTTTAGACAGAAAAGTACATGGCTTGTGGGAATTTGTAAAATATCTTCCTATTTGCTAAGAACATCTATAAGAAAAAACTCTTAACAGTAGACTCATAACAGAGTTTTCCAGAGCTGGAAGAAAAATTGTAATCCTAACTCTGCACTTATATAATATGGGCAGAAAAATATGGGCAGAGATCTTTATATAGGAGTTGATATTGCCACAAGAACTCCAACTGGGAGTTTGTATTTGTAATTTTTTTTGTCAGTTAATAAGCCTTCTCAAAATAGGCACAGATTATTAACTTACAAAGATGTTGTACAAGTAGAAATAATGCAATATCCTATAGAATGCCTATGAACTAAGTGAAAATTCAATGTTTATAAATAATGTCAGTGATTTTGATTGTTTTAAGTGCCTGGATTGGAACCTTAGGGTAGACTGTTTCTACTTTGTCTGTCACAGGAGTGTAAGAAATTGACATGTAAGAAGACCTATTTAACTTTTCATAAATAATTTTTGGATAGATTTAAAAGCAAATTAAAATATAGACAGTTTTTTCTCTTTAAATAAATGATACAACAAGACATTTTCATCTGATTTGGTCAAGTCACATCAAATTATGTCACATCACAGAATATGTTTAATGAAATTCAATGCAATACAAGTGAACAGTCTGCATCAAAATTTAAAGGAGTAATTTAAAACAAAATTTAAAATAAGTGTAAGAACATAAGAAATATAATACTTAGATTTCCTTACTCCAGTTACATCTCTGGTTTCTTGTCACAGACAGATGCCCAGATTCTCAGAATAGGTAGCAGGTATTTCATCTCCAGATGGTTATAAATAATATTGAAAAAAATACCAAAGAAAAAAACCCCAAACTTTGACCCCACCCTCACACCCCTCCTTACAATTCCATTGAAATGCCACTTACTTTTTTCTTGTAATGGGTCTTGACAAGAAGATGTTCATGCTGTGTGACTTTGAAAATGCCCTTTCCTGGCAGACAGCTTTCCTGCCAGTGCTACTCTTTGCTGGCTTTAAACAACAGGAACAGGGGCCAATTTAAAGTCCAGGAATTAACTAATTTGAGACGCACAGGCTCCCCATGAAGCAATTGTTTGCTTGGACGGACATACTGTCTTCATTATTCCATAGATTTTGAAGAACTTAAATATTCAACCACTGAGGTCCATTCTTTGCACTGTCAGTAATATAAGTGATGTGATTGTCCAAAAAAATGAAAGCACATTTCTGTTTCAGAATGCGTAGTGTGATATTCCAGCCCACACAGATGGGAATGCACAAAACATACGTATATACTAGGATTAAATTATATCCTGTGGAGATGAATTGGACAGGTTTAAAAGAGAGAGAAATTTTCAATAGCCTTTGAACAGGATACTCTGAAGATGTGAATACATGCTTTATTCATCTTGTTCAAAATATGGAGATTCATTCTCTGCTTCCTTTGAAGAATTTTCATATTTCCTACTCTTCCCACTAGCTGGTGGCTTATTTTTGTTCAAATTACTGGGTAACCTTGGTACTTCTCACCCAAGCACTATGCTTAAGTGTGCCAGAAATTCTTGCTACCTTTTGAATAGATTGCATACTTTTTGTTTTAACAATGAAGGAACAATAGAAGCCTAAGTAATAAAGGAAAGCAAAATAAAAATAAATATAATTTCTTGTGCCTTAAAATCCATGGAATTATTCTCTGAAATTCATTTGGAAAAAAAGAAAAAATATTTTTATTGTTCTATATTGTAAAATTACTGATCAGTCAATGATTTAATTTTTTCCCCCTAGGTTCCTGCTAGTAATAGAAACTCATTTTACAAATTAAGGATCTGGCAACTGGTACCTCAAATTTCTGAAACTGTAACACACTTCCAAATGAAGGCTAGTACTAAACCCAAAAGACTGAAATATTAAAGAAAGAACATCACGATCTTGATTATTTACAAGGTAAACTTTCCTAGACTAAAACCGTAACAATGGGAGTGTTTTAGGAGGAATAATATCAACCCCCTAAAATTTAAGTCTTAGATGTGTTAATCAAATTTGTGTCTCAATCTGTTTTCTAATCTAGCCTTGTCTTCCATGCACTCTGCTTCCTCATGGACATGGATTTAGACTGATCTGGAGACGTGCCTTAGATGGGAGAGTCTTTGACAGTTTAGCATTTCTAATTTGTGTTGTTGGCTGAACACAGGTAAAATCATGGAAAGTATGTATTCCACAAGCATTCCTAAATCCAGCTTTTCCAAAAGACTGCAAGAAACTTTTGAATTCCACTTACATCCCTTCAAGAAATTATGTGGAATCTTTCAGGAATCCACAGATGTCTACTTCTTATGACGTAGAAATTTTTCAAAGTTTAATATACTGTTGGGATTATATTTCAATCTATTTTTTCAGGTATGAAAATAGGATGGACACTTGAGACTAAGTCAAATACGGAATACAAATTTTCATTACAATATAAAAATATTTTTATTGGACAAACGGCACAATTTGACTGCTAGACTGTACAGACATTAGTTAAGCAGAAGGAGAGAAGGAGAAACAGACGTGCAGACAGATGATCTGATAAGTCTGCCAACTGCTTACTCACTAATTTTAATAACACTTAAAAGTAACAATCTGCGGTCTAGCTAACAATATCCAATTTCATTCTGCAATTTTCTCTATGAGTGTGTTGTATCATATTAAAATATTAGATATAAATCTGTGGTCCTGATGATCTGTGTTTGATTTTTAAAAAAAACCCATTTTGCTGTGCTGATATGCTCAAGATAGCTTCTAGTATACCATTTACAGAATCAGAGACCACAGACCTGTATTACTAGAGCAGTACAAACAAACTAGCTTTACTGACAAAGTTTGAGTCACATTGTATTGGTTCAGCACATTGTCACAATGTGTTGGTTTTGATATTGATGCCTCGTAGAGGCTGACCTGGAACAGAGGCTAGACAGAGTGAAAGGATAAAGGGCAGGTATTTATTGAAAGGCTTTCACAGGGTACACCTTGGGCAGTGCAGGAGTCTCGCAGAGACTACACCCAGGATGGACACAGTCACATGTTTTTCGGACAGATATAAGTTTTGTCCATTTGCATATCAGAGGTCAATTGTCCAGTTACAGCTTCAGGCAGTGGAGTCCCATTCTCTTAGTTTGCTCCCCCCAATTCCCTTTTGTTTACATTTCTCAGGACCTGAAACAGTGAGGTGTCCCTGATTCTCGGGCCTAGAGAGGAATTGTTGTGTCTGACCAAAATGAGAAAAGCAGTTGCTAACACTCTATATAGAGTTCAGAGTTATACACTAAAGAATTGCAGGATTACAAATACATGAAAATATAAAAGCTAAAATCCTAAGACATCATTATCAGTATCACAGAATGGTTGTGATTGGAAGGGACCTCTGGAGGTTGCCGTGTCCAGCCACCCTGCTCGAGCAGGGCCACCTAGATCAGGCGGCCCAGAGCAATGTCCATATGGGCTTTGGAACATGTCCAAGGAGGGAGACTCCACAGCCTCCTGGGGCAATCTATGCCAGTGCTCAGCCACCCTGACCTCAGTTACTTTTTTCACAGTGAAAGGTGTTTCCTGATGTTCAGGTGGAACTTCCTGTATTTCAGTGAGAGTCCATTGCCCCTGGTCCTCTCACTGGGCATCACTGCAGAGAGCCTGGCTCTATTTTCCTCACACTATCTCTTCAAGCACTTATGCACATTGATAAGATTACCCCTAAGCCTTCTTTTCTTCAGGTTAAGAGTCACAGCTTCTCTCAGCCTTTCTTCATATGTCAGGTGCTCCAGTCCCTTCATGATTTTTGTGGCCCTTTGCTCTCCTCTCTCCAGTATATCCATGCTTCTCTTGGACTGAGGAGCTCAGAACTGGGCATATGTGTAGCCTCAGCAATACTGAGTAGAGAATATACACAGACAGTGTTATATTAATATTTTTTTGACAAACCAGTGGAGTTGGAATCTTATGTGACAATTTCAACTGCACACTAAGGTTACATAAAATAATGTGCTCAAATTTCCTTGTCATCTTTTAGCTTTGCTTAACAGTGAGGGTTTACCTCTATCAAGTATATCTGGACTGTCAAACAACATAGTTCTCAATTTTCCCCCAAATGCTTGAATTTGTACTTACTATGGTGTATATATTCATTTTTCCCTGACTGTCTTTTCGAGTCACCCATCCAGTTGTCTATCTAGCTGTCTCTCAAGATAAGATCCATGTAACTTTACGGGATTAAGAATAACTACTCTTCAGGTTCAAAAGAGTTTCTATAACATGATAAATGGGTTTCTCCACATTTTCCTCTCTTTGTTTTGTAAAATCCTTCAACAGGATCTCAGAAGACTTTGAAATCACAAAGATGTCACGGCATGAATTACATACCCCAGCTTCATTAAAATACCAGCATCATGGGACAGAATACATCCTCGCATCATTTCAAGAACTTGTAATGAAGATAAAACTTCCATGTGGGTGTCACTATGCATCCATGTGTTCCTATGCATATACATGCATTCCTGTTATTATGTCTGTTTTCAGTAAACCACTTAATGACCACAATATTCCTGTATAATTTCAGTTAACATAAATGGTGAAAGGTTAAGGTATGGGATTAATATGCTGTTCATAAAAATCAGCTCTCAGTTACGAAAAAAAAAGCTGTTAAATTGCCATTATGCCTCCACGGAGCCAAGGGTTGAAATCTGAGCTTTAACCTACTCAGAACCAAAGTAATCCACACAAGTTAAACATTAAGAATACGCTTCCTGCAGAGACATCATAAAAAAAACTCCACCAAAACCCAAACACCAAAACTCCAAAGGATTCAAGCATGAAATATCCTAAACTAATTGCTAAACAAATGTATTTCTAAACAGCTTAAATAACTGTACTACTTATTGAATTCTCTAAAGGAAGTGAAGGAGATATCTTTTTCTCTCCTCTTAATACAGTGATTTCTTGCTGGTGGTCTCTCCCACCAGAATACACACGCACACAAGTGTAATATCATATTTGTTCAAGGTTTCAAGGGTTTCAGGGGTTTCAGGAAGGGTGAGGTAAACACTCTAGCTGTTTAGACGCAAGCAATTTTTATTCAATAGATGTCTACATTTAATCCATGGTCAGTAAATAGAGCCACCTCCAGACTGAGATTAACCTAACATCAGTATAGAAGTTCTGTATTTCGCAATAATTTCTAGAGGTTCTTATTTTGTGTAGAACAAGCCTTCATAAACTGCTTAAATGTTTAATTTTTAGATGGTAGCAAGATTTTAAGATGATAGAAGTTAAGTAACATTAATCTCATTATTACTTTCTGCTTAGATGTATCTTGCTTGTTACAAGTATCCTTATGTAGAATGACAGAACTAGAAGAAATCTCAGAAGCTAAAGCATCCCTTATTTTTTTTCAAACCCCTTTTGTTAGCAAGCTCCAAGCACTCGAAATAATTCAATGCATTTCTTCACTTTAGAATCTGATCAAAAGCCCAGAGTCAGTGGAAGGCATCCTGATAATTCAATGGGCTATAAATCCTATTAATATTTCTTCCATTATCCTCATTGCTTTGTCTCTTATTTGGGATACCAAAGACTGGAAAAAAAAATTGTTATCTAAAACTACTATTTCAGTTCTTCTCCAACAAATAACTTGAAAAATGATAAAATTTATGAGTTGGGTTTCTTTTTCATTTAGATTTTCTTTTTGAGATGAACATAATATACCCACATTGACAGTGATAAAATGTAATAGAATACTTTCATTGCTATGATAAATAAAGACTCAAAAATAACCTTTTAGATCAGAAATTTTTCACTGACACTGTAAAATTTACTTATTTACTGATTAGAGGCATTATAAACTATCCATATATACTTTAAGTGGATAATGGTCTGAATGATGTGCTGTAGTTAAGATATTGTTATATTAGCTTTAAAATATTTTTAATTAAAAATCTTTTTATGTTATCTACTGGTTTGTTCTCTCGTTTCAACCAAAAACTTCTTAAATAAGACAGTATTTTCACTGATGAAACAGTCACAGTTATGGAGGAGAAATATATTTGGACTCCATTACTTCACTGCATAAATTCGGAAGAGAAAATCCAAGGCATTTTGGCTTGATTTGAAACTTGGATGTTCATTTGATAAAACGTTCATAGCACTCCTGCTGAAATCAAGCTATACTAGTGAACCTAGTAGCAGATCTGTCCTTATTGTTATATTTCCCAAGCTATTGTTAGTACAGGACTTTTTTAATAGATGAAAAGGTGGATTTCTTTCCTTTGTTAAGTTTTTGTTCATAGAAGTCTGCTAAGGTTGAGGAAGGCTTTCATCTTTCTTAGTGAAAGAGAATATGAGTCATAGATCATTAGACTGAAATACAGCAATAAAAAGTTGATAGTATGTTCTCTAAGCCAAAAGAAAATAAGGCATGAAATAAGACTAAATATTCCAAAATACCTAAATGACTTAGAAATCCAAAATCAGTGTTTAGATGTATGTTATTATCTTGGATCCTATATAGATCTGGAAAACAAGAATTCTCACTTCTTGCTATTGGTCTCTGAGTAGTCGTTTTGGATTCCCTGAATGGGACTCATCTAATCTTTCTTAAACATCTACATTGAATCTGTATTAATAAACCAGGGCTCTCTTTGTAGTTAGTAGAGAATAATAGGCACTCTCAGGGCGCAGTTCATCTGACCTACTTGAGATGCCTATTTTAGGATAAGAAGAATTGTGACCTAGAAGTGCCTGTTTCTCTTTGACTGCTAGGGAGCCTGAAGTGATTAGCTCAGGTGCAGACATTCACAGTCTTAATGTGTATGTTTAGCCAAATTAATTCCTCCTTTTTTCTGTGATTTATATCTTTGGGAATTTTGTGTACCAAAGTACTTATCCATACTTATCTGACTTTTCTTCATGAAGAAATATCTATTGGTGCAAAAACATTGCTTTCATTACCTCTCATGTTAGTGCTTAAGTTTTCACCTTATTACCAGACATATAATTAATTTGCAAAGGGATAAAATAAAGCAATATAATTCCATATTTAGTCAAGTTAACAAAACCCCTTAAAACAAAATGTAAGTTATTGGAGCTCAAAGACAACATGACATTATAAGTTACCATTAATACAAATAGGCTAAACACCCAGCTACAGGTATTCCTGGAGGAGATAATGAAGGATTAGCTCTCTTTCACCTAACTCCCCATTATCTTTCTTAGCTCTGGTTCCCAAAAGTCACATGCCAAAATCTATATTAAGAGCAAATCCCATTAAAAAAACCCCAAACAGCAAGGAAGAATGTACCTATCTTGTGGGGAGCTCTACTCTCATATTTTTACTCATCAATCGATGGTATGGAGTTGTGGTCACCTCTTGCTCTGACTGACACAGCAGGAAGGGCCACCTGTGATGCCCTTTCACTTCAGCCTGCAGCTGTTCCTAGGAAGCTCTGGAAGAAAAAGCCAGAATAGGGAGGTGAACACCGTTATATTGAAGTATTAAAAATAACTTAGTACTTTTTCCCGTGTCTTTCCTCATACACACACCATTGTTTATTACCTACTTTTTGTTGGTCCAGCTGGTGTTTAAAAACTATTTACATATAACATGGGAGAAGTGAGCCAACAATGAATGTCTGAGGAAGGATGTACTACTTGTGTCTAGCAGCACATTTAATCAAATAAGGTGGCAGCTTTTAAAACTTGTTAACTATCCTGAGGAACAAGATCTCTGTCAGGACTTTGTGTATGAGGTTTCAAAGTTACTAAACACCACTAATTAGTCAATACCTAAGTTCAAAGTAAGTCATTAATGAAAAAAGCTAAGCAGACCTAGATACCTGCAAAATTTAGGAAAGTTATATCAAAGACTTCAAAAAATAATAGCCTGCTTTTCTGAGCTTTTGTCTTTCAAATTATTTTTTAACTTTTATTATTTATTTATTTATTTAAACGATCACTTCTATTTAATTTTCATGTTTCTTTCTCCTTCCTTTTATTTCAAGTTTCTTTCCCTGTGCTCAACTCCACCTGCTTACTGGAAGGACGTTTTTTGCTTGTCTGTTTCACTCTTTGGCTTACTGACTCTTGATTGTGTGTTGAATGAGATCTGGGCACAGGACAATATTTTCTACCCTGCCATAGTTTCCATAGAAAAGAAAGCATGGTGGAAGCCACTGCATTCTTCAAGGAGTTCAGTCTACAACTTAGAATTTCCTATTTCAGCAATGTGTGTGACCAGCTAACAAACAGAACCAGCAGAGAACAATCTGTATAGCCTTTCAAGAAATTCTTTTCCTTTTTGAAATTTCATCTATATTCGCTGCTTGCAGCTAATATTCAGACCCTTCAGGCCATGTAGTTGTCATACAAGTCAGTAATTATGTTATAGGCAAATTTTATTTGTTTGGGAAAAGTAAATATTGCAGCTTTTTTTGAAGGCAACTACAGAACTGTTTTGCTTTTTTATCTGCCCCTGGAATGAAATAGAACAAGTGTTTCTATACTTTCTTTTTTTGCTAATAGAAATATATTAGTTGAAAAATGTTATACTAGTTTAATGATGAATAAACTAAAATAATCCAAAACTTATTGAGATTCATAATGGAATGTATGCACATGCATTGTTTCTGTACTTTTTTTCTGAGATCTGAGGTTTTATGTATAAAAAGAACAAAAGACATACTCTGTTAAAAATAAATAACTTAAATCTGAGGTTGAAGGTTTATTTTTCCGTGAAATCACAAATCCTGTATATACAGCAGCCCTATATATAAAGGAGTCTGCTATAGATAACCTAGTCAGGACAATAATGTCAGTGAGTTACTCTTTGAAGAACTAAGAGACACACCAAAATCAACTGCCCTTGTCCTTTCGGGGGTCTTCAACTTGCTGAATGTTAACTGAGAACACCACATGGCTGTCATAATCAGGTTCAGAAGATCCTTAAAACACCAGTATGAAAAATTCTTACAGGGAACTGACAAGGAAAAATAACCTCTTTGATTTGTTGCTTGTTAACAGAGAGGGTCTCATGAGTGAAGAGGTGATTGCTGGCTGTTTTGAACAGAATGACTATGAAGCAAATGAGTTTAAAATCTCTGTTGACAGGAGGAAAAGTGCCAGCAAAACTTCAAGCCTCGACATAAAGAGAGCAAACTTTGGGCTGTTCAGGGAACTAGTGAGCAAAGTCTCCTGGGAAAATGGTTTTGAAGGTTCTGGGATCCATCGGTGCCAGTCATTTTAAGCACCACCTCCACAGGACACAGGAAGATGTAATTCCAAAGCACCAGTAGTCAAGTAGTTGAGGGAGAAGGCTGGCTTGCCTGAAGAGAGGTCTTTTGTAGCTAAGGCAAAAAAAAAGGTGTATGCCCAGTGAAACTGGTCAAAGTGCCAAGCCTGACAGAGTTCGAGATGCATTTAGACAACTCTCTCAGGCACGTGATGTGATTCTTGTGATTCCAAGCAGGGCCAGGAGTTAGATTTTAATGATCCTTGTGACTCCCTTCCAATTTAGGTTATTCTATGGTTCTATATGTATTTATAGAATAATTACCTGCAGGTCTAAAGCAGGGTAGTAGCAAGATATGTCCTTCTAGAATGTCATCCTTGGGAAACTTCCCTTTGCTCAGCGCTGATTCCTATCAATAGTATCCTTAAGGAAATATATCCATCTTCCCTTTGATTCCTCTTTGAAGATTTGAGCTGGATTCTGTATGAATAATCCCTTATTTTCCAGAAAATGCAGCAATCTTTTTTTCTTTCAAGACTATTAGTCAAATGTTGCTTTCAGTTCCAATTAAACAGAAAATTACTTATTGGAGAAGTAAAAGGAAAATGTTATAGTTTCCTCATAGTAAATTGTAAGATTGCATTGAGAAATAGCATTTTTGTGAATAATCGGGAAACAGGGGCTAGTGGTTAAATATGTTTAAGATGAGCCTCTGTCAATTTTTTGCCTTCTGTTTAAATAAAGGTCCTGGCAGAAGTTGTAAAGCCATTTTTTGACCAATCTAAAAGATGAACCTAAATATCCACAAAACATGTTAGAGCATTTATTGGAGATGAGTTGGCAACCAAAATCTTAGTTGAAAAGGCTTATCAAGCCTAGCCATTCAATTACACTAATCCTTCTTAAATTCTTTTAATAAGGTAATTATTGCTATTATAAACTGGGGAAAAGAAATCTGTGTGCAGAGTTGGAGACAATGTAATCAATAATGAAACCTGCATCCTGCCTCCTTTGTTAATCACTGTTGAAACTCGAGGGAAAGAATAAAGCAGTATCAGTAACCATATATCAAATGCACAGCTAAATACCATTATCCCTGGCCAAACCCATGCTGATGTTTTTCTGTCTAGATATTTGCTCTATGACTAATTGGACAGCCAATTTAACATCTTTATGAATGAGATAATTTAGGATGTTTTCTTACTGCTTAGAATCAATAAAAAAACCACTTTTTTTCTTTTAATTGATTTAATTAAATGCCTCACCATTTTACCTCAAAAACTAACTAAATAAAATACTTTAGGGAATGACTTGCTATATTTTTCCTTTATGAGTAACGACTAAGTATTTCTCAGATTTTTCCATTGTATTTGCATTTGTTTTTTTAACAGCTTCTTTGAACTTCTTCAGCCTGTAAAAGACTTGCATTTGTCAAAGATATTGTATTTGTCCTCACTGAAAACAACATCCACTTGCTGTACCATTGCATAGTTAGTACATCACAAATGCGTGACTTAATGTCTATCTTTATTAAATTTCACAAGGTTTCTGTCAGTCCATTTTCTAGCCTGTTCAAGTCCCTCTGAGCAACATTCATGCCCTTCCATATTGACTGCTCTGGCAAATTTGCTGTTTCTTCCCTGGAATACACTCATCTCATCCCACACAATATTAATAAAAAGTTTGGCCCCATTATCGATACCGGAGGGAAAACACCGGTAAGTGACCTCCAGCTAGACTTTGTACCTGCTGATTACTGTTTTTGAATTCTGATTGCCAGCCCACGCTTATCCATGGCACTAGGAGTTTCATCATAAAGGGCTACATTGTTACTGAAGCACAATTTTTCTTGGTGAATCTATGCTGACTGTTTGCAACCACCTTACTCTTTTTCAGGTGCCAGAAAACAGCTTTTAGAAGATTTGCTCCACCACCTTCCCAGGGGCAGAGGTGAGGTTTATTGGCCCATATGTAGGTGGATATGATGTTTACATGTCAAAGTTTTAGTAGTGGAGGTCCTGCAGAGATGGCATCTCTGAGGAGAGACCTATCTTGGAGAAAGCCATTTCCAGCTAGCTCTAAGATGAAACTGCCACTGGCCCAAGCTGAGTCAGTCAGTGATGGTGGAGGTGCCTCACAGACAAACTGTACCACAGCTGTCTAGACATGAAAAACTTTCTATCTGAAAATAGAAATATCCGTGTCTCTCCATCTTTGTCTGAAACCTGTGGGTTCTAGCCATTACTGGGATGGGATTTCAAATGACTGAAACAGAAAGTATGGTATCTGTAAAGTGTCAGTAGCTGCATTGTGAAATAAGGCAAGAAAAAGACCAAACAAAAAATAGCCACCTCCCCTCCACCCAATTTATTCTTGTAATGTACATATGAATAATAATAATAAAAATGTTGCATCAAGAATAAAAGAGATAATGCATGTGATGAATACACCTAAATTTGAGGTTCTGCAGAAGCAGCTCCAAGGCCTTATACATCCAAGTTAACTCTACCTAGAGGAATCCTATAAGACCACATATAAAAGTAATGAATTTCTAGAGAGATGATGTTGCCTGAAAGTTGATGATCTAAATCAGTTACGGAGTAGCAAATCTGTTGACTAACTACTACCTAAAGCAAAATCTTGGTGGTGAGACTGAGATATCCACTTTCTCGCTTAACTGATTATATGACGCAAACATTTATATACATGAAGACAAGTGTAGATACGAACAGAAAATTCAAGTTTATGACATAAGGTTTTATAGTTACATGAAAATCAGATGGCAGAATACCTCTCTTTCAATGGTTTTAACATGAAACTGGGTAGATTTCTATTGGACATAGGGAAGACATTTTTACGATGAGGGTTGTGAGATGCTGGAACAGATTGTCCAGAGAAGTTGTGGATGCCCCACCTCTGGAGGTATTCAAGGCCATGTTGAATGGGGCTTTGAGAAACCTGATCTTTTGAAAGATGTCCCTACCCCTGGCAGGTGTGTTGGAACTTTAAGGTCCTGTCTTGGTTTGGACAGGTG